>JAFLJL010002462.1:29142-62045 GCA_018398815.1 Conus ventricosus | reverse complement strand
CTCCTTCTCCTTTCCCAGGCTTGGGATCAGTACAGTGAACCAATGGGGCATTGAGGGGATTTGAAGTGTAAGTGAAGTGAGGTAACCAAAGAGGTATGCAGGGGAATTAAAGTGTAAGTGAAGTGGGGCAACTAAAGGAGTATTCAGGGGATTTGAAGTGTAAGTGAAGTGGGGCAACTAAAGGAGTATTCAGGGGATTTGAAGTGTACGTGAAGTGGGGCAACTAAAGGAGTATTCAGGGGATTTGAAGTGTAAGTGAAGTGGGGTAACTAAAGGAGTATTCAGGGGATTTGAAGTGTAAGTGAAGTGGGGTAACTAAAGGAGTATTCAGGGGATTTAAAGTGTAAGTGAAGTGAGGTAACCAAAGAGGTATGCAGGGGAATTAAATTGTAAGTGAAGTGGGGCAACTAGAGGAGTATTCAGGGGATTTGAAGTGTAAGTGAGGTGGGGCAACTAAAGGAGTATTCAGGGGATTTGAAGTGTAAGTGAAGTGGGGCAACTAAAGGAGTATTCAGGGGATTTGAAGTGTAAGTGAAGTGGGGCAACTAAAAGAGTATTCAGGGGATTTGAAGTGTAAGTGAAGTGGGGCAACTAAAGGAGTATTCAGGGGATTTGAAGTGTAAATGAAGTGGGGTAACTAAAGGAGTATTCAGGGGATTTGAAGTGTGAGTGAGGTGGGGCAACTAAAGGAGTATCCAGGGGATTTGAATGTAAGCGAGGTAGGGCAACTAAAGGAATATTCAGGGATTTGAAGTGTGAGTGAAGCAGGGCAACTAAAGGAGTATTCAGGGGATTTGAAGTGTGAGTGAAGTGGGGCAACTAAAGGAGTATTCAGGGGATTTGAAGTGTGAGTGAAGTGGGGTAACTAAAGGAGTATTCAGGGATTTGAAGTGTAAGTGAAGTGGGGTAACTAAAGGAGTATTCAGGGGATTTTAAATGTAAGTGAAGTGAGGTAACCAAAGAGGTATGCAGGGGAATTAAATTGTAAGTGAAGTGGGGCAACTAGAGGAGTATTCAGGGGATTTGAAGTGTGAGTGAAGTGGGTAACTAAAGGAGTATTCAGGGGATTTGAAGTGTAAGTGAGGTGGGGCAACTAAAGGAGTATTCAGGGGATTTGAAGTGTAAGTGAAGTGAGGTAACCAAAGAGGTATGCAGGGGAATTAAAGTGTAAGTGAAGTGGGGCAACTAGAGGAGTATTCAGGGGATTTGAAGTGTAAGTGAAGTGGGGCAACTAAAGGAGTATTCAGGGGATTTGAAGTGTAAATGAAGTGGGGTAACTAAAGGAGTATTCAGGGGATTTGAAGTGTAAGTGAAGTGGGGTAACTAAAGGAGTATTCAGGGGATTTGAAGTGTAAGTGAAGTGAGGTAACCAAAGAGGTATGCAGGGGAATTAAAGTGTAAGTGAAGTGGGGCAACTAGAGGAGTATTCAGGGGATTTGAAATGTAAGTGAAGTGGGGCAACCAAAGGAGTATTCAGGGGAATTAAAGTGTAATAATAAATCGAGCTTATATAGCGCTCTTCGATGAGAGAAGACTCATCCTCAGAGCGCTTTACAATACAGGAAAAATAAAAGTTTCCATTAACATTGCACAATATTGGGAAAAAGGCATCAAAACAATAGGTCACAAAGCAAGCACTAAAACAGATGCACAAGCCACTCCCCCCCCCCCCCCCCCTCTCACTCTATCCTCTTTCCCCCCACCCCCACACACACACACACACACACACACCGCCACCTCACACACACGACATTATATGAACAACGCTCGACAAGAATTTGGGAATAGAAGAAAAGAACCAACCCCCATCCCCACCCCACCCCCACCCGCCTCCAATTTCGTGAACACTGCACGGGATACAATATAAAAACATGCAGAAGGGAGCACCCACACACACCACACACACACACAACACAAAGGGCAAACTCAACACGAAGCAACAAAAACCCACGCGCGTAAACGCACACACACGAACACACACACGCAAAAGCACACAAGCATTCAGGCACGGAAGCGCGCGTGCACATACAGGAGGCGAAATGATGGAGAATGCATGGGAAACACGCATTAACTCGTACGCTATGAAGAAAGACAAAAAGACTTCTGAAAGAGATGCGTTTTGAGACCAGATTTGAACGCAGAGAGAGTCTGTGAAGAGCGGAGCTGGAAGGGGAGGGAGTTCCAGACAAGGGGGGCTTGATAACTGAAAGAACGTTGGCCAAAGGATTTCAGTTTCATGCGGGGAAGCTTGAGAAGTTTGTCACTGCTAGAGCGGAGAGTGCGAGAGGGTTGATAAGTGACAAGTGTGTTGAAAGATAAGCAGGCAATGTTTCATCAAAGTGTCGGAAGGCAAGTGTTGCGAGTTTATACTGAATGCGCGCATGAATGGGAAGCCAATGTAGTCTAACTAACAGAGGTGTAGTGTGGTTCTTTTGGACATTTGGAAAACAAGTCTGGCTGCGTTGTTTTGTATACATTGAAGTCGGTTTATATCGACAGTGGGAAGACCGGCAAGAATACTGTTACAGTAGTCGAGTTTTGACATGATGAGGGAACAGATAAGTTGGGCAGTCCCTTTCTGTGTAAGATATGAGCGAATTGACGCGATCTTTCTCAAAGCCAAATAGGCTGAACGACACAGGTGACTGATCTGGACATTCATGGACAGCGTACTATCCAAATGGACACCAGATCCCTCACGCTGTCTTCAAAGGGAATTTTGTTGGTTCCAGCTTGAATAGATTTTTCAGAAATGCGATCCAAAACAGAACGAGGTGCTGCCAACAGAGCCTCAGTTTTTTTCATCATTTAGCTTGAGCTTATTTTTAAGCAATCCATGATTTAACAGATTGGAAACACAGTTCAAATTCCGATACCAAAAGTTGGAATGCAGCAGGCTCCGCAGCGTCGTGCAGCTGGGTGTCATCGGCAAATTTCTGATGAGGAATCCCGTGTTCCTCAATGACCTATTATATTATTATTATTATTATTATTATTATTATTATTAATTAAAGTGTGAATGAAGTAGGAAGATTTCTTTGCATATTTGGGCAAATTTGAGGAGATGAAGTAAGTGGGGACAGTACCAATTTTGTTGCCTAATTATTATCACCTGTTCTGGATCATGGTCTGAAGATGTCCTTTGTGTCTTGATTTCAGGCAGTGCCTTTGATGATGACGACCGTCTGCTGCCAACTGCCAAACCCTATTCCACAGACTCCAACTTCCTCAAAAAGAACCATCCTCTCTTTATCATGGTAAACACAACACAGTCATCAGGCTGTCTGACATCTCTATATCATGGTAAACACACTGATCATCATGAAAATCATCAGGCTGTCTGACATCTGTATATCATGGTAAACACACTGTGGTCATTAAAAGATGATTGTAGTCACCTTCCTCGGAGTCATAGGATGACGGCTACTGTATCTGAAATATGGACACACTACCACAGGGTTACTATCTATCTCCCTCCCCCAGGGGTAAGTTTTAACGGGTACGATTAAAACTGAAACAAAATCTATGCTTGTCCAACCTTCTTATAACTTCTATGAAAACTGAATATATAACTCTGTGCCAAACGAAAACACATTAATAATACTGTCCACTGTCTCTCCCCTTCCCTAGGGGCAAGTGTAATGGGCGCAGAAAGACTAAAAGATTAATGTCACTGTCGCCCAGTGTTCCAGCGTCTTGGAAAATGTTATTCTGCGAGAGGCACCCCACGCCTGGAGGTACCAGGTGCAGAGAGCTCCTTCATGCCTGGCTGGTTGAAGGGTAATAGTCGGGCGAGGGCCCGGGGTACTCGTCTCTTTGTCGGTGAAGATAGTGCCACACCAGAGTCCTTAGGGGTCAGGCTGCCATCTGTTGGGGATGTCCCAGTCCAAGGCTGCAGGGTGTGTGGATCGGGAGAGGCTGGGACAGGTGAGGCCGGAGCAGGTGTCGGTGGCTGCCGTGTGTCGGATGTTGGCAGGGCGTCCGGAGCGGAGGCCACACGTGGAGGTGCCACTGGCGGTGGCAATGGGTGCTCGGGGGATGTGGGTCGGACATCAGGTGAGGTGACTGGTGGGGTGTAAGGGGTGTGGGGGAATGGATGCACGTTGTGGTGAAACGGGATGAACTTCCGCAGGTGTTGGCGATTCCGGATGGTGACTCGCCCTGACCCATCAACACGGATAATGTACTGATGGTGTTGGCGAACTTCCACCACAATGCCAGTGCGTTCCCACCGTCTAGGGTAGTTGCCACGCAGGTTTTGCAGGTATACATGATCGCCTACCATGAGAGGAGGGAGGCGATGTGTATGTTCACTCCAGCGTTCATGCTCCTGAGAGTGTCTCTTCGCCAGGGCAGCTTCCCTCTGGGTCCATGAGGTCCCTCCAGGCTTCATGGGGTGTGTATCTGCCCAGCGGGATGGGGATTGCATTACGCATGGGTCTGCCAAAAAGAACCATTGCGGGGGATGTCCTGGTCTCGGGATCGATAGTGTTCCTGTAAATAAGAATGGCCCTTTGGAATTTGTCCACATCCAAAGAACCAGTTGGGCCGATGTTGTCCACAAGCATGCGTTTTACAGTTTTCACAGCCAACTCAGCCCGGCAGTTAGCATGAGGAAAGCCAACAGAAGTGATCCTGTGATGGACTCCCCAGGACTTCAGGAACTCCTGTGTTTTGCCTGAAGTGAACTGGGGTCCTCCGTCGCTGGTGAGTTCCTCTGGGATGCCAAAAGTGGCAAATGTTTCTCGAAGGCGTCGGATGAGGCCATCAGCTCCCGATTCGGACCTGTAGACCATTGGCCAATGGGAGTACCTGTCCACAATGACAACGTAGTCTGTGTTGTTGTATGTGAAGTAGTCACTGCAAACCATCTGGAATGGGTAATCTGGTAGCCTGTTGTCTGATGGTGGCTGCATGGGGTTGGATTTTGCCATGCGGTGACAGTGGGTGCACTCCTCTCGGACACGGGTGATATCAACAGTGATGTTCGGCCAATAAACATATCAACAGTGATGTTCGGCCAATAAACAGAGTCCTGTGCTCGGGTACACATGATGTTGACGCCCTGGTGTGCCGCATGGAGGGACTGCAGGATGGTAGGACGGAGAGAGGGTGGAATGACGACCCTCTGGCCCATCAGAACAACACCGTCAACAACACAGAGGCTGCTACTGAACCTGTGGAAGGGGCGCAGAGTAGCTGGGACCTGTCTGCAGTTGGATGGAAAGCCCTCTTCAATAAGCTGGACGAGCTGCCGGAAGTTGGGGTCGGAAGCTGTGGCCTCCTGCACCATGTCCCATGTAACAACTTGGCGACTGTCCAGGCCACACAGGGCGACAGCTGCAGCTGTGATTGTGGAGGGGTCATTTGCTTCGTCCATGCTGTCGCCGTCTCTGAGGTGTTTCAGGGCTTCCTGGTGAAAGGAAACCGAGTTCAGCTCCGAAGGGTCACCGCCCAAGCCGGGTGCCTCAGACTGATCAGCTGGGTGTCTGGAAGCGGCATCGGGGCCCAGGTTCTTCTTGCCTGACACGTACACCACTTCAAATCGGTATGGTAGGGTTTTTCTTTTAAGGTTTAAGAGACGTCTGTTGTGGATGTCTGGGATGACAGTACTCTGGCAACCGTATCTGCAACCATGGATATGTTGGCAGACTTGAGTCTATGAGGGGTTTGTAAGGGGCTCCCGAACGCAGCATGTTCTTCTGGCAGCACGGACATTTGCACCGGCAGCATGGGGTGGGGTTTGGATGGACGGGCTATCCACTGGCCATTGAAGACGTGATGATCTAGACAGATGGGGTTTCGTGATCTCGATGTGTTCAATGTCGTTGTTGAAGAGCCGCAGTTGCTGGAGGCCATGCATAGCTGGTCAAACATGAAGGCGTTGTCATTGAAGTCGGGCCCTTGTGATGGCCTCGAGTCCTTTCGGTGGTGATTTGAAGTCCGGCTTTTCTGCCCCCACCACGAGGGCACACTCTGGAGGTTCTGTCTCTATGACCCCAGGTGCCACAGCTGGAGCATTTGTGCAGGATTTAGTGAAGTGACCCTTTACAGCACATTTGCCGCATATGAATGTCCAGGCCTCACAGAGTTTTGATCTCGTGTGGCGATCATTTTTTGGCCCGTGTCCGGGACCGCCACATGCCCAACATGGTCGGTGGAGTGATGGTCTTGATGAGGTGGCAGCCTGTTCTTTGTCACCAATTGCTGCTATGGCACCTCCAACTGCGCTTCTCGTTGCTTTGCCTTCCTCTTTCTGCGCCACATAGCTGACAATCTCATCCAAAGTCCTATCAGTTTTGGGGTCCCCAAGGAGGTCAGACAAGATTTCAGGATCAGCAATGCCGCGAATGAGGTGGTCTTTGATGATCTCATCGCTATAGTCAAAGACATGGTCGCAGTCCCGTTCTCGACATGGTGCGGTGTACTGGCACAGGGATGCTTGACCTCTGAGTCGGGCGAGGAATGTCCGGATTCCTGTGCTGGCGACTGGGTCATTTTACTGAGACGTATGCGATGGACTAGAGTGCTCTCATCCTTCACAGCAAGCCGTTTGATTGCGGCCAAGAGGTCAGCTTCTGCCATATCTGCGACGTTGCCACGAATATCACGCATGAGGTCAGTGCGCAAATGCGAGTCACAGCAGTAGAACAGCGCTGTGGCAATCATGGCATCACTGATAGCCATGCCAACTTTGTACATACTCCATTGTCGGTGTGAAAGCAGACCACTGACCAAGATCACAGCCGGCGGCTATTGAGGGCGGTTCTAGCTTCAGCTTAGGTTGTGGATTTGGTCGGGTTGGGTCTGGGGCGGTGTGCACTGTGGCGTTGTGCATCTGCAGAGCCGTGTTAAGTGCCGCCGCAAAGGCCTCTCCAAGGTCTTGAGATTCCAGTCACACCCTTCAACTGGACATTGTAAACGTGGCATGTTGGTGATGCAGAGCTAGAGTGAGATCGCAGGTGATGCAGAGCTAGAATGAGATCAAGTCGAGACAGTGGCCGTCATAAAAGATGATTGTAGTCACCTTCCTCGGAGTCATAGGATGACGGCTACTGTATCTGAAATATGGACACACTACCACAGGGTTACTATCTAGTCATCATGACATCATTGGCCTGTCTGACATCTCTATATCATGGTAAACACAACACAGCCATCAGGCTGTCTGACATCTCTATATCATGGTAAACACACTGTAATCATCAGGCTGTCTGACATCTCTATATCATGGTAAACACACTGTGGTCATCAGTCTGTCTGACATCTCTATATCATGGTAAACGCACTGTGATCATCATGACATCATTGGCCTGTCTGACATCTCTATATCATGGTAAACACACTGTGGTCATCAGGCTGTCTGACATCTCTACATCATGGTAAACACACTGTGGTCATCAGGCTGTCTGACATCTCTATATCATGGTAAGCACAACACAGTCATCAGGCTGTCTGACATCTCTATATTATGGTAAACACACTGGTCATTGGGCTGTCTGACATCTCTATATCATGGTAAACACACTGTGATCATCAGGCTGTCTGACATCTCTATATCATGGTAAACACAACACAGTCATCAGGCTGTCTGACATCTCTATATCATGGTAAACACACTGTGATCATCATGACAATCATCAGGCTGTCTGACATCTCTATATTATGGTAAACACACTGTAATCATCAGGCTGTCTGGCATCTCTATATCATGGTAAACACACTGTAATCATCAGGCTGTCTGACATCTCTATATCATGGTAAACACAACACAGTCATCAGGCTGTCTGACATCTCTATATCATGGTAAACACACTGTAATCATCAGGCTGTCTGACGTCTCTATATCATGGTAAACACAACACAATCATCAGGCTGTCTGACATCTCTATATCATGGTAAACACAACACAATCATCAGGCTGTCTGACATCTCTATATCATGGTAAACACACTGTGATCATCAGGCTGTCTGACATCTCTATATCATGGTAAACACACTGTGGTCATTGGGCTGTCTGACATCTCTATATCATAGTAAACACACTGTAATCATCAGGCTGTCTGACATCTCTATATTATGGTAAACACAACACAATCATCAGGCTGTCCGGCATCTGTATATCATGCAGGGCTGCCTACCGTCCCGGAGTATCCGTATTTGTCCCCCGAAATAATGAAATCATGCAGCCTGTCCCTGGAATCCACTTTTTTTTCTATGTCCCGCGAAAAAAAAAATCGGGAGAAAAAAACAACACAACAAAAAAACGAAGTCGAGTTCGTCAGCTGATCACCGACTGACCGACTTCGGTCGTGGCCATCCTGACCAAATCCGTCGGAAAGACCCGAACATTGCCGAACTGACCAGTGCGCATGCGCATACACCGTCTTCCCGAGTTTTGAAAGCGAGAAAAATGGACGCGAAACAGGGAAAGCGTAAAAATGCCGACGGCGATCTCGACTATGGGGCTTCTCTCAAGAAGAAGAAACGTCGGCAGACATTCCTGTCAAAATATACGGAAACCTGGCCGTTCATCAAGCCTGGCAAGATCGAGACTTACGCGTCTTGTGAAATTTGTGCGTGTGAGTTCTCCATCGGATCTGGAGGTAGGGATGAAATAACCCGTCATGTCGCCACTGAAAAGCACAAGAAGAACACAAAAATCCGTGAGGGCGAGAAATCTTGTAACATTAGCGGATTCTTTCAGCACGCTCAGACGTCAACCAGTCAGGGAACTTTTGACGTCATAAGAGCTGAAACGATGATGGTTGACCTTGCAGCTGAACTGAATTTGCCGATGGCTGCACTGGACAAGCTAAACAGAGGCGTTAAATTGATGTTTCCTGACTCGGACATCGCAAAGAAGTTTCAGTGCGCTAGAAGCAAAGTAGCATTGTAGAAGTTGTACATAGTGTAAATAAAGGTAAGCTTTCACTTTAATGTTGATGTGGTTGTGATATGTGCTACCGCTGCATGTGTCCTGGAAATCAGTCAGTGTCCCTGGTTTTGAAAAAGTATGTCCCTGAAAGAGGCGGAAGGGGTAGGCAGCCCTGATCATGGTAAACACACTGTAATTATCAGGCTGTCTGACATCTCTATATCATGGTAAACACAACACAATCATCAGGGCTGTCTGACATCTCTATATCATGGTAAAGACACTGTGATCATCAGGCTGTCTGACATCGCTATATCATGGTAAACACACTGTGGTCATCAGGCTGTCAGACATCTCTATATCATGGTAAACACACTGTGATCATCAGCTGTCTGACATCTCTATATCATGGTAAACACACTGTGATCATCAGGCTGTCTGACATCTCTATATCATGGTAAACACACTGTGATCATCAGGCTGTCTGACATCTCTATATCATGGTAAACACACTGTGACATCATGCAAACGTCGCTGTCTGACATCTCTATATCATGGTAAACACACACTGTGATCATCATGACAATCGTCAGGCTGTTGACATCTCTATATCATGGTAAACATACTGTGATCATCATGACAATCGTCAGGCTGTCTGACATCTCTATATCATGGTAAACACAACACAGTCATCAGGCTGTCTGACATCTCTATATCATGGTAAACACACTGTGATCATCATGACAATCATCAGGCTGTCTGACATCTCTATATCATGGTAAACACAACACAATCATCAGGCTGTCTGAAATCTCTATATCATGGGAAACACACTGTAATCATCAGGCTGTCTGACATCTCTATATCATGGTAAACACACTGTGATCATCAGGCTGTCTGACATCTCTATATCATGGTAAACATACTGTGATCATCATGACAATCATCAGGCTGTCTGACATCTCTATATCATGGTAAACACACTGTGCTCATCGGGCTGTCTGACATCTCTATATCATGGTAAACACAATGTGGTCATTGGGCTGACTGACATCTCTATAGCATGGTAAACACACTGTGATCATCATGACAATCATCAGGTTGTCTGACATCTCTATATCATGGTAAACACACTGTGATCATCATGATAATCATCAGGTTGTCTGACATCTCTATATCATGGTAAACACACTGTGGTCATCGGGCTGTCTGACATCTCTATATCCTGGTAAACACACTGTGGTCATTGGGCTGTCTGACATCTCTATATCATGGTAAACACAACACAGTCATCAGGCTGTCTGACATCTCTATAGCATGGTAAACACACTGTGGTCATCAGGCTGTCTGACATCTCTATAGCATGGTAAACATACTGTGGTCATCGTAACAATCATCCGGCTGTCTGACATCTCTATATCATGGTAAACACACTGTAATCATCAGGCTGTCTGACATCTCTATATCATGGTAAACACACTGTAATCATCAGGCTTTCTGACATCTCTGTAGCATGGTAAACACACTGTGGTCATCAGGCTGTCTGACATCTCTTTATCATGGTAAACACACTGTAATCATCAGGCTGTCTGACATCTCTATATCATGGTAAACACAACACAGTCATCAGGCTGTCTGACATCTCTATATCATGGTAAACACACTGTAATCATCAGGCTGTCTGACATCTCTATATCATGGTAAACACACTGTAATCATCAGGCTGTCTGACATCTCTATATCATGGTAAACACACTGTGGTCATCAGGCTGTCTGACATCTCTATATCATGGTAAACACTGTAATCATCAGGCTGTCTGACATCTCTATATCATGGTAAACACACTGTAATCATCAGGCTGTTTGACATCTCTATATCATGGTAAACACAACACAGTCATCAGGCTGTCTGACATCTCTATATCATGGTAAACACACTGTAATCATCAGGCTGTCTGACGTCTCTATATCATGGTAAACACAACACAATCATCAGGCTGTCTGACGTCTCTATATCATGGTAAAAGCACTGTAATCATCAGGCTGTCTGACATCTCTATATCATGGTAAACACAACACAATCATCAGGCTGTCTGGCATCTGTATATCATGGTAAACACACTGTAATTATCAGGCTGTCTGACATCTCTATATCATGTTAAACACAACACAATCATCAGGCTGTCTGACATCTCTATATCATGGTAAAGACACTGTGATCATCAGGCTGTCTGACATCTCTATATCATGGTAAACACACTGTGGTCATCAGGCTGTCTGACATCTCTATTTCATGGTAAACACACTGTGATCATCAGGCTGTCTGACATCTCTATATCATGGTAAAAACACTGTGATCATCAGGCTGTCTGACATCTCTATATCATGGTAAACACACTGTGATCATCAGGCTGTCTGACATCTCTATATCATGGTAAAAACACTGTGACCATCAGGCTGTCTGACATCTCTATATCATGGTAAACACACTGTGGTCATCAGGCTGTCTGACATCTCTATGTCATGGTAAACACACTGTGATCATCAGGCTGTCTGACATCTCTATATCATGGTAAAAACACTGTGATCATCAGGCTGTCTGACATCTCTATATCATGGTAAACACAACACAGTCATCAGGCTGTCTGACATCTCTATATCATGGTAAACACACTGTAATCATCAGGCTGTCTGACATCTCTATATCATGGTAAACACACTGTAATCATCAGGCTGTCTGACATCTCTGTAGCATGGTAAACACACTGTGGTCATCAGGCTGTCTGATATCTCTATATCATGCTAAACACACTGTAATCATCAGGCTGTCTGACATCTCTATATCATGGTAAACACACTGTGATCATCAGGCTGTCTGACATCTCTATATCATGGTAAACACACTGTAATCATCAGGCTGTCTGACATCTCTATATCATGGTAAACACACTGTGGTCATCAGGCTGTCTGACATCTCTATATCATGGTAAACACTGTAATCATCAGGCTGTCTGACATCTCTATATCATGGTAAACACACTGTGATCATCAGGCCACTACTGTGGTTCATCATGACAATCATCAGGCTGTCTGACATCTCTATATCATGGTAAACACACTGTAATCATCAGGCTGTCTGACATCTCTGTATCATGGTAAACACTAATCATCAGGCCACTACTGTGGTTCATCATGACAATCATCAGGCTGTCTGACATCTCTATATCATGGTAAACACACTGTAATCATCAGGCCACTACTGTGGTTCATCATGACAATCATCAGGCTGTCTGACATCTCTATATCATGGTAAACACACTGTAATCATCAGGCCACTACTGTGGTTCATCATGACAATCATCAGGCTGTCTGACATCTCTATATCATAGTAAACACACTGTAATTATCAGGCTGTCTGACATCTCTGTATCATGGTAAACACAACACAGTCATCAGGCTGTCTGACATCTCTATATCATGGTAAAGACACTGTAATCATCAGGCTGTCTGACATCTCTATTATCATGGTAAACACACTGTGATCATCAGGCTGTCTGACATCTCTATATCATGGTAAACACAACACAGTCATCAGGCTGTCTGACATCTCTATATCATGGTAAACACACTGTGGTCATCGGGCTGTCTGACATCTCTATATCATGGTAAACACTGTGATCATCATGACAATCATCAGGCTGTCTGACATCTCTGTATCATGGTAAACACACTGTGATCATCAGGCCATCTGACATCTCTATATCATGGTAAAACACACTGTAATCATCAGGCTGTCTGACATCTCTATATCATGGTAAACACACTGTAATCATCAGGCTGTCTGACATCTCTATATCATGGTAAACACACTGTGATCATCATGACAATCATCAGGCTGTCTGACATCTCTATATCATGGTAAACACACTGTGATCATCAGGCCATCTGACATCTCTATATCATGGTAAACACACTGTAATCATCAGGCTGTCTGACATCTCTATATCATGGTAAACACATTGTGGTCATCATGACAGTCATCAGGCTGTCTGACATCTCTATATCATGGTAAACACACTGTGATCATCATGACAATCATCAGGGTGTCTGACATCTCTATATCATGGTAAACACAACACAATCATCAGGCTGTCTGACATCTCTATATCATGGGAAACACACTGTAATCATCAGGCTGTCTGACATCTCTATATCATGGTAAACACACTGTAATCATCAGGCTGTCTGACATCTCTATATCATGGTAAACACAACACAATCATCAGGCTGTCTGACATCTCTATATCATGGTAAACGCAATCTGATCATCAGGCTGTCTGACATCTCTATATCATGGTAAACACACTGTGATCATCAGGCTGTCTGACATCTCTATATCATGGTAAACACATTGTGGTCATCGGGCTGTCTGACATCTCTATATCATGGTAAACACACTATGGTCATCAGGCTGTCTGACATCTCTATATCATGGTAAACACACTATGGTCATCATGAATGTCATGCTATCTTACATCCTCATCACCTTTATGGTCAGCAGGGCATCAGATGTTTGAAAGAGGTCTGCCTTTATCAAAAGATAATGCATTTGTTTAAATTTAACATCACGCTTTCTCACAGTCGCTTATCCTTAATCGTTGGTGGGGAATGAAATATCTGATTTCGCTGCTTCTGGTGAGCTGAGCATGGTGAGACAGTGGGCCATGAAGATGTCTGTGTCTCTTCAATGGATGGGTGGGTGCAGTCTGATCGCAGTCAGATCACCTTGTTTAAGCTGTCACACACAGGGAAAAAATAGAAGGTGGCTTTTCATTTCCCTGTCATCCCATGCATGAAAAATGATCAAATTATTTTTCAAATTAGGCATTGGAATACAGTCAGTCACCATAAGAGGAGTTTGGTGCAGATAATTTAGCCCAGAGCTGTCGTGATGCACTGCTCAATATGCCTCACAGTTTTCTGCATTGAGAGTGGGAATTTCAGTGAGTGCACTTACCTGAGAATTTGAGTGTTTTTTCAGAAACTTGTAAACCTTATCAAGTTAGTGAAGTATACTTCAGGACAAATGCAATAAGATTTTTTTTTCTTATTGTTAATGTTACAACACATGAGCAAACATGCATTTTTATTAATTTTTGACTATTACATCAGTTTATCAAACACATAACAAACATTTGGTTCAGCTTATAGCGCATTCATTCAGCTATCCAGTAGAGTACAACTCATGATCCATTTTACAAAGTCAGTGTTTTATTTTACTTATTCATTTTTTAGTTATTTATTTAGAGAGGGGGGGGGGGGGGGGGGGGGGGCAGGAGGCAACGTAAGCCATTTCCACAGTAGCTGCACTGAAATTAATTCAGCCATCAGCTCTGAAGCAGCTGTCCAGTAATTCACCACTACTAGGGTAGAGTGGCACGTGGAATGGATAGAATCAGCACAGTGCCATGGAATTAAAGTGGTGAATCGATCAGGAATCAGTTGGTCAATGACTTTGTCAGTCAGCAAGTACAGCCTTGATATGACCTCTGCAGTTGGCTAGGCTATAACCAATATAAAATGAAAGTCATCCGTAATCCAGTGGTGTTTGTGTGTAGCCACACAACAACAGTGTGCACACCAACGCCAGGTCCCACCCTGAGGAACTGCTTGCTGTAGGGATTAGACTGGAGTAGGTGTGTTGGGGGGGGGGGGGGGGGGGGGGGCTGCTTGCTGTAAGGATTAGAGTAGGGGGGGAGGGAACCTGTGTTTGTGTGTGTGATGTGAGCAGGTGACTTGGAGCGAGAGGTAACTGCTGGCTGTAAGAATGAGACTGGGGTAGGGGGGGGGGGGGGGGGGGGGGGGGGGAGCCTGTCTTTAGCGAGAGATGCTGCTGGTTGTAAGCATTAGACTGGAGAAGGGGGGGGGGGGGGGGGGGGGGGGGGGGGGGGGGCCTGTGTGTGTGACGTGAACAGATGACTCGGAGCAGAGATACTGCTGGTTGTAAGGATTAGACTGTACAGGGGGGGGGGGGGGGGGGGGGGGGGGGGCTGTGTGTGTGACATGAACAGATGACTCGGAGCAAGAGATGCTGCTGGTTGTAAGCATTAGACTGGAGAAGGGGGGGGGCTGTGTGTGTGACATGAACAGATGACTCGGAGCAAGAGATACTGTGGTTGTAAGGATTAGACTGTACAAGGGTGGGGGGTGGGGGGGGGGGGGGGGGCCTGTGTGTGTGACATGAACAGATGACTCGGAGCAAGAGATACTGCTGGTTGTAAGGATTAGACTGTACAAGGGTGGGGGGTGGGGGGTGGGGGGGGGCCTGTGTGTGTGACATGAACAGATGATCGGAGCAAGAGATACTGCTGGTTGTAAGGATTAGACTGTACAGGGGGGGGGGGGGGGGGCCTGTGTGTGTGACATGAACAGATGACTCGGAGCAAGAGATACTGCTGGTTGTAAGGATCAAAGTGGAGTGGGGGGGGGGGGGGGGGGGATCATGCATGTGTTTGTGTGTGACGTGAACAGGTGTTTGTGTGTGACATTAACGAGATACTGCTGGTTGTAAGGATCAAAGTGGAGTTGGGGGGGGGGGGGGGGGGGGATCATACACGTGTTTGTGTGTGACGTGAACTGGTGTTTGTGTGTGACATTAACGAGATTCTGCTGGTTGTAAGGATCAAAGTGGAGTTGGGGGGGGGGGGGGGGGGGGGGGGATCATACACATGTTTGTGTGTGACGTGAACTGGTGTTTGTGTGTGACATTAACGAGATTCTGCTGGTTGTAAGGATCAAAGTGGAGTAGGGGGGATCATGCACATGTTTGTGTGTGACGTGAACTGGTGTTTGTGTGTGACGTGAACTGGTGTTTGTGTGTGACGTGAACAGGTGTTTGTGTGTGACATTAACGAGATTCTGCTGGTTGTAATGATCAAAGTGGAGTGGGGGTGGGGGGGGGGGGGGGGGATCATGCACGTGTTTGTGTGTGACGTGAACTGGTGTTTGTGTGTGACATTAACGAGATTCTGCTGGTTGTAAGGATCAAAGTGGAGTTGGGGGGGGGGGGGGGGGGGGGGATCATGCACGTGTTTGTTTGTGATGTGAACTGGTGTTTGTGTGTGACGTGAATTGGTGTTTGTGTGTGACATGAACAGGTGTTTGTGTGTGACATTAACGAGATTCTGCTGGTTGTAATGATCAAAGTGGAGTGGGGGGGGGGGGGGGGGGGGATCATGCACGTGTTTGTATGTGACGTGAACAGGTGTTGTGTGTGACGTGAATTGGTGTTTGTGTGTGACATGAACAGGTGTTTGTGTGTGACATTAACGAGATTCTCCTGGTTGTAATGATCAAAGTGGAGTAGGGGGGATCATGCACATGTTTGTGTGTGACGTGAACTGGTGTTTGTGTGTGACAGTGAATTGGTGTTTGTGTGTGACATGAACAGGTGTTTGTGTGTGACATTAACGAGATACTGCTGGTTGTAATGATCAAAGTGGAGTGGGAGGGGATCATGCACGTGTTTGTGTGTGACGTGAACAGGTGTTTGTGTGTGACGTGAACTAGTGTTTGTGTGTGACATGAACAGGTGTTTGTGTATGACATGAAGGTGACCTCACAGCAAGAGGTACTGTTGGTTGTAAGGATTAGACTAGAGAAGGGGTGGGGGAAGCCTGTGTGCGTGTGTGTTTGTGTGTGTGATGTGAACAGATTACCTCAGAACGAGAGATACTGCTGGATGTAAGGATCAAATTGGGGTAGGGGAGAACTAAAATGCTGTGTTTTTGTGCGACATGAATAGGTGACCTTAGAGCGAGAGGTAACTGCTGGTTGTAATGATTAGACTGGAGAAGGGGGGGGGAAAGCCTCTGTGTGTGCGTGAGTGTTTGTGTGTGTGATGTGAACAGATTACCTCAGAACGAGAGATACTGCTGGTTGTAAGGATCAAATTGGGGTAGGGGAGAACTAAAATGCTGTGTTTTTGTGTGACATGAATAGGTGACCTTAGAGCGAGAGGTAACTGCTGGTTGTAATGATTAGACTGGAGAAGGGGGTGGGGAAGCCTCTGTGTGTGCGTGAGTGTTTGTGTGTGTGATGTGAACAGATTACCTCAGAACGAGAGATACTGCTGGTTGTAAGGATCAAATTGGGGTAGGGGAGAACTAAAATGCTGTGTTTTTGTGTGACATGAACAGGTGACCTTAGAGCGAGAGGTAACTGCTGGTTGTAATGATTAGACTGGACAAGAGGGTGGGGGAAGCCTCTGTGTGTGTATGTGAGATGTAAATAAGTGACCTCAGAGAGAGATACTGCTGGCTGTAAGGATCAAATTGGGGTAGGGGAGAACTAAAATCCTGTGTTTTTGTGTGACATGAACAGGTGACCTTAGAGCGGGAGGTAACTGCTGGTTGTAATGATTAGACTGGAGAAGGGGGTGGGGAAGCCTCTGTGTGTGTGTGTGTGTGTGTGTGTGTGTGTGTGTGTGTGTGTGTGTTTGTGTGTGTGTGTGAGACGTAAATAGGTGACCTCAGAGTGAGAGATACTGCTGGCTGTAAGGATCAAACTGGAGCAGGGGGGAAGAAAGCACATGTTTGTGTGTGACATGAGCAGATCTTTGTGTGTGACATGAACGGGTGTTTGTGTGCGACATGAACAAGTGTTTGTGTGCAACGTGAACAAGTGTTTGTGTGTGACATGAACGGGTGTTTGTGTGTGACATGAACAAGTGTTTGTGTGTGACATGAACAGGTGTTTGTGTGTGACATGAACGGATGTTTGTGTGCGACATGAACAGGTGTTTGTGTGTGACATGAATGGGTGTTTGTGTGCGACATGAACGGGTGTTTGTGTGTGACATGAACGGGTGTTTGTGTGTGACATGGATGGGTGTTTGTGTGTGACATGAACGGGTGTTTGTGTGTGACATGAACAGGTGACCTCAGAGCGAGAGATACTGCTGGACCATCCTTGGTGACCTCCCTGCTGAACCATAAGTGGAGTACCTTTGGCCGCTTCTTCTACTATCTGTCCCTCTTCATCTACTGCATCTTCCTCACCTTTCTCACCGGCTACATTGTCCTCACTGATCGACCCCAGTCCTAGTAAGTGCCTGTGTGCTGTCAACACTTCAGTGTGCTGGTTGAGGTTATAGGTCTACAAAATGCCTTTTGGCGTCATATACTTTACCATGTCAGACCATAGCATTCCACAGCAGTTAGTCAGCTCTGCCAGGTTTTTTTGTGGCTAATGCAGTAATAAGACCATCACGTGACGCCCACACTACATCCGCCAGGGAAGAAGCCGGTGTAAACTTCCTGTTCCTCATTCAACCTCGGCCTCCTGCCTAACAAGGACAGGTTTTTTTTGCTCTGTCTCGCCTATACTTCTGTTTTTGTAGAGACTGCTTGTGTGCTTGTCTTCTTTACTTGTTCTGTTGTGGCTTACGTTAGACGATGGGTACCTTTGCTGCGTGAGGCTTATGGATGGCGTTTTGTTTCATTTTATTCACGCTTACGGCGTGACGGCTCATGATTTCTCTTCACCCCATTGTTCTCCATTCGTCCCTTACTCGCCGGGTTTGGGTTGTAGTAACGCGTCCCCCACTCTCTATTATTGTCTTCCCCTTTTCCTTCGATTTCATCGATCTCGGCGCATTGTTTATCCTCGCTAGCCATCTGGTAATTCACTTCGACGATTGATCTTCGTCGGTTGCTCGAGCGCCATCTTTATTCTGCCATTCGGCTGACCCCAACGTGGTCATCCTCGTTCGTCGTCCTGTTCACTGCTATGGAGGTTTTTCTCTCTATTATTATCGCCTTTTTTCCTTGTATCACTACTCCTGATCGTCTTCTTCGATTGCTCATTGGTCGATCTCCGTCACTCATTTAGGCCATAACAAGCATTTGTTATCTAAATTCCCTCTACTGAGTCGCCTTTCGGCCTCCTCATATATCTTCAGCGCGTTAGTCTGTTTTGCTCTCGCGCCCATTGCTTCTCTTTCGACGACCGAACCCTCACCGGTCAATCGACCCGCCATCTTGGATTTTCCACTACGGTCGGGTCTTCTCCATTATTGCCTCACCGCATGGTGCACACTTTCGGTTGCACATGCTTGCCGGTACGGGGATTTCCCCAGGCCACATTTATTTGTACCAATGTGGCACTCTATGTACCTTAATACAGGTAGATCGAGTGACTGTATGATCTCTTGATCTGCCTGCTGGTGCACATTTATTTGTACCTAATTTATCACAGGTAGATCGATGGTCTTTACGATCTCTTCATCTACCAACTGGTGCACATTGATTAGTACCCTCCTTAGCATTATTACAAGGTACACAGGGGTATTTTACTCTTAGCGGCCATTGCGCGTCACTCTCGGCGATCGATCCCTTCCCGGTCAGTCGATTCCGCCATCTTGGATTGTGCCACGCCGGTTGGCGTGTCGCCATATTGCCTGACCGCACACTCCTTGTTTGGCTGTACGCGGCTTCCCGGGCGCATTTTCCTGTACCTTATTTATCATTATTACAGGTAGATTGAGTGTCTTAGTATCTCTTGATCTACCAACTTGTGCACACTTATTAGTACCCATTAGTAACATTTATCGGTTCTCATTTATCATTACTACTGGTAGATCGGGTGTCTCTACGATCTCTTGATCTACCAACGTGTGCACATTTATTATTACCCCATGTCTCATTATTACAAGGTAGATCGAGAGCCTTTGGCCTGCCTCCTTCATCGGCCTCGTATTAGTACACACCGATCGAGTTTTTCGATCTAGCAGTACGCAGTATTACTGTTACGCGTGCGTTGTACCTGGGATAGTTAGGAGGTTTATCTCCGTCGGCACCTTTATAGACCCATTGTCTATGCACTAGTGCAGATCGCTCGAGTTCCTCGCGATCTTGCATTCCCATAATTACCTGTACCCCTTAGCTTCCATTACGGTGATCGGGTTTTGTCCCATCCTCGATCGAGGGTACTGTGGTCGAGCATCTTACGATCTCTCGTTCCACTACCAAGGGTGTTATTACAGTGCTGTAGCATAGGTTGATCGATTTAGTGGTTAATCTTCGATCGACCGACTTGTCTCCGCTTTGTGGTCGTGTGTGCCGTGATTGCCCTGCCGCCAGTGCCCAACATGGCGAAGGACCAGGTCGGGTCAAGCCACTTCGCCTTTCTGAAGTCGCTCGCTGCCCTGGAGGGCCCGCCGGTCGATTCCCCGGGGTAATCCGTTCCTCCCATGGAAGAACGTACGGTCGGCGTAGAGGGGGTATCCGCGGAGGGGACGCGTGACCGTTCCTCCCTACCAGACCGGCGGACGCACGATCACTGCATCCGAAGTGAAGAAGGCAAGCTGCCACCATTGCTGCTAAATGTCTTTCATTCGAGATTTCTAAAAGATCTAAAGGGAAGGCTCCCCTCAAAGGGCAGAGCCGAGCTAAGAAATCCCATTCCATCTCTACCTCCTCCTCCCCTTCGGACAGCTTGCCTCCTTCACCTCGGACGCATGGCGACACCTCTCACTGTCATGCTGAGTAGCGTGACCTTCGGCCCCAGGGACCCTTGCCGAGGCACGAACCAGCACGGGTGACGGGATGCCCCCGGAATCGCCACCCGTCACTCGCCTCCTTGGGCTGTCGGATCCTAGTTTTCCCCCCACTAGGCTCTCACATGCTCGAGACGCTCTCCCCAACCGTGCCCCTGTGCAGCACCACTGGCGCACGAGGAGCATCTTTACTCCGGCGGCAGAGTTGTGGGCAGTCCCTGGGACGCCCAGACTGTTCATAACTCGGGTCTTGGCCGCAGGGACCGCCTCGCCCGCACCTGTGTCGCCCAGACCCCGACTGTCGACCACACCCGATCGACGTCGTACTCTCCCCTAGGGGTACAGGACGTTGGGGGGCAGACCTATTGTGACGGACCGTTTTTCATTGGGTCACAAAATTTTCGTGTGACCGTGCTTACGAAAGATAGTGTCCGGGAGCCGGTTGCACAGTTCACTGACTGCTACTCACGGTGTGTTGCTATAGACCGGGTGTGCTGGATCAGTTAGGCAGTCTCTACAGATATTCCGGCAACTCCCAGTTACAGAAGGCCGAAGAGGGACCCAGTGTTTGAGTCTGCGTAGCCAGGTATTTATGAATGTTTGTTTATTAGCAACTGAAACTTCCTCAAGCGCTCTTCTGAAGATTTTATTTAAAAAATTTTTTAAAAAAGGGGAAAAAAGAATGTATTTTTCCTATTCTGTTATCCTATGACTTGATAGGGTAACTGTCAACCTCGGGTGATTGTCGATGGAGGAAGGACTAGCGCACAGCCCAAACACACTCACAGCTTGCTTACGATCTCATTCATTATATCATGCATTCGTCACATCAAACCACTAGTAAAGTCTATAACTTTACTACACATGATCATAGAACGAAACATCAATGCATATGGAATCAAACAAAATAAAACATTCTCTCTTTCTGAACTTCACAAAATCATTTATCTAAAACATCATTTAACTAACCCGGGTATAAATAGATTTCTACTTTACCTGGCCAGGTGATCTTAACTTATTCACGAATCACTGTCTTTTCTTTTCCTTTTTTTTTTTTTTCTTTTCACTGTCACTTTCACAAGCACGACACAACTGCTGGCACTGGTGTTGGTCTGCTGGCACCTGGTCAGGTTAGACTGCTGGCACTGGCGTTGGTCTGTGGTTCTGCTTGACGAAGTGACGCTGCCAGGTATGAGGTCGAACCCCGGTTCGATGGAACAGTGACTATCAACATCGATCTGTTCTCCTTTCTTTCTTCCTGCATTAACGCATTGCACTCTCTCTCTCTCTTCTAGTCTGCTCTATCAAATGGACATGGTTGCTTTCTTTTCCTTTTCTTTTCTTTCTTTTTCTCTTCATTAGTTAGCAACTCTCTCTCTCCACATCTCTCTTTAGTCCTTCCTCTGCAGACTATCTACGGTGCTAAATGCTACAACTTGGTTCTCTCCTCTCTCCTCATCTCTCTCTCTCTGCCCTTCTCTCCTGCAGAGCTTACACTCAGAACCTCTTTCTCTCTCTCTCTCTCTGTTCGTTCCCCTTTTTCTCTCCCTCACGCATTACTTTATCCCCTACTACGTGCCCAAGGGTGAGTACCATTGGTCAGTATTTTTACCGCCTCGTACCGAAGTTATCTCCCTCTAATTCCATTGGATATTCAAATCATGACAGTCACGCCTACACGCCTTACTCTCTGTGGTGGTCAATTGGTCATTTAATTGATTAGCTTGATTTCACCCCACCACACACTACCTTCTCCCTCTCCCTTTCCGGCGACGTCGACCTAATTGTGGGCACTGGTCGTAAATTGGCCAGATCAGTCTGGCCAGACCTATCGAGACGTTGGTCAGCCACTCCGACTGTCTACGAGGCCGATGCTGTCTCCGTGGAAGATTAGGATTAGCCTCTCGCTGTGCTCAAATTGGCCGGATGAGTCTGATCCGGGCGTCGAGACTCGTTTGACCAGACATCGAGGCGTCAGTCAGCTACTTAGTCCGTCTGGCTGGACAGACCGTCTCCGTGGAGCCTCTCCGCTATGCTTAATTGGCTGGACCCGACACATGGGCCCGTCTACCTGGCGCTCAGAATATTTGAGTTTGAGCTTATGTCCAAACAACCTGGACCACGACTTTGGTTGTTTATTTTTTTGTCCGTGACAATTTCCCCTTGCAAAAGACTATGCACCGCATTGTCTCAAAACAACGGTACAAAAAAGACAACAACCGAATTTGCTGACACACAGCTACACGTGCAAAGTTTGAAAAATACTTTACAACAACCGGTTTATAAATCATAAGATATATCATTAGTGAATACCGCCCCAATGAGTTATCATTGACGTGCGCTCTTGCGTTATTTCGACTCATTTTATAACGACCTCTGTGCGCACCTATGCAATTCCCTACCTGCGGATTTGCCATATCTTCTCTTCACAATTCTTATGAAAAGCACAATATAATATGATCACGATCCATGACACTTCACTGAGGAATCTCCCTCCGGGGGGTTGCGACCTTGTCGTGGTCGGAGGGCTTGCGCGGTCCAGTGATCCCTTAGGCTTTGCTGGCGGGGGCATCAATACTTGGGAGATAGGCTGGTTTTTTCACACTGCTTGTAGGCCTGAGAGGTGAAGATGCTGTATGGCCTAAGCGTAACGTGGTAAGGAGTTGATGCCCTGGTAGGGCTTCCATGTCAGATAGGCTAAGGGTGAGGATCCTGACTAAGAGTAACCCGCCTTTCTCCTTTTCTTGTTTTCTGCCTCCCTTATTTGGCCCTTTTCTATCTTCGTCTCCCCTTCAAGTCTTCTTTTCCACACTCCTTTTCTCTCTGTGGTCTCCTTAAGATCCGCCGTGTTTTGCCGTGCGGTGCGACCTGTGTCGGAGGGGAATGAGATCCTGGTGATTGAGAGGGCCAGCGCTCTCAACACATCACTTTGGCTCGGACCTCTCCTAGACAGGGAGTACACTTTGGCCGGGTTGTACCGTAAAGTTCGGTCTATTGAGCGCACCTGTATATAAGCCGCACCCACTAAATTTTTTAAAAATCTGAACTTTTTTCACAAATAAGCCGCACCGGTTTATAAGCCGCAGATATATACAACACATTCCGATGTGCCGCAGGCGGCAGCTGGCCGAGCGTTGAGTTTACATAGTGTCGAAAATCACCACATACAATGTGTTCACTGCATTCATTGGCGTTTAAATAGGTCAGAATACAAGAGCATGTTTCCAGCTTTTCTTCAGTCTTTTTTTTTTTTTTTTTAGTACGATGTGTTTTAAATCAATTAGAATCGAAGTTTTTATGAGGCTTCTTACAAGTGTTGTCTTTCCAACATCATTGCTTTAAAAAAAAAAACGAAAAAAACAACACATTAACGATGCGCTAGAAACCCAGTTCTCTCCTGCGGTTCATTGGTGTATCAAGCTAAGCGATTGGTTGAGTACTCGAAAGCGCAAGCCAATCAAAGCGAAGGTATCAAATGCAAACCTTTACCCCCTGTCCACGATTTCAACATTGGCGGATCGAAGCCAAGGTCTGACATTGAGTTGAATGCGCTAATCTTTTTTGAATTGCAAGACGCCTTGGTAAGATAACGCATATAATAAAAAACCCAGAACATTAATGAAACGTTTGGATTGTTTTATTTCGATGAATACCGTGCCAATGCGGGAGTTATTGTGTTCGTAATTTCGCTAGTGTTAGTCAAGATTAAACAGGTCGGAAACGGCCAACACATTGCGCCGTTCAAAGCGATCGTATTTTTGTAGAAGATAAACTGATGAAAAAATATCAGTAATGGGCTTTACTTATGTCGATTCCCGTATTTCTGAACGGGTTACTGATTCCATTACACGATTACACAGAAAATCGTAGTTAAAAGCATAATAAAATTCATGAACAGTAAACACGATATGGTGAGTTACAGAGCAGCTAAGAATAGACGGGGGGTGTGGTGCTTCTGAATCGGAAAAAATCCGCAATAAGCCCATCGTTTTTTTAAGCCGGAGGTTTAAAGCTGGGGAAAAAAGTCGCGGCTTTAGCCCGAACTTTACGGTACTATCGGCTCCCTTCTTGGGGCTGGGTCAAAACAGGCATTTCTCGGTGGCAAGATAACCCTGTAGTGCTCAGCTCTCTGTTCCGGGAGTTGGGCATGTTCAGGGGGGATAGGGTTGGTAGGTTTTTTTTCTGTTGTATATGTCTCCTGAAGCCTGGAAGGGGTAAAGGGACAGTGATTCTTGGCCCCTGGCCCTTAGTTGGACTCCAAGGTGGGTGGGTAAGGGAGGGATGAATATAATAAAATACACATGGCTTTTTCAAAAAATATCCCCCCAAAAGGAAGAGGAAGGCAGCATCCCTTTTTCGGGGGACTTTCAAACAGACAGCGATTCTGATCTGAGGTACAAACAGAAGACAGGTTTCTGGGCTTCCTGGCTCGTGATGGAAGGGACGGAGAAAGGAAAGACCCCTTTCATCTCTGAGCCCTTTTGCCATCCAAAAGGGCTTTCAAGGTCTAGCAGGTGCCCCTAAGTCAGTCAAAAGGTTGGGGAAATGGCTCATTTCAAATTCAATGTCGATCTAAAAAGCAATCTAAACAGCTGTTGAGAGCAACAAAGTAGTGGACAGGGAGATCAGGGTGATTTCCTCAACATTTAAAAATTTCGTTCAAAAGGTGTGATTCGCTGCAGGATCTATCAGGGGTCTCAGGGGCAGAAATCAAGACGGAACTGGCGTCCCAAGGTGTGAGGGGAGGTGCGCAGGGTGACGGTTAAGAAAGGGTTCAGAGAGAGTGGACACCAACACCCTCTTTCTGACGTTCTGCAACCCTGTGCTGCCCCCGGTCATCAAGTCGGTTACCTAAATGTTCATGTTCAGCTGTATGTGCCGTCCCCGTTAAGGGGGTTTCAGATGCCAGAGGTTTGGCCATGTCAGGGGACCGCTGTTTGGGAGGGGTGTGCGGTGTTTGCCTGCAAGGAACCCATGAGGGCCGTGCAAAGGCCCGGCAATTGTGCTAACTGCGGTGGCGACCATCCCTCCTCTTCAAGAAACTGTCCTCTTTGGATTAAAGAACCCACAATACAAAGAGTTAAAAGAAAAGATCTCCTTTTTTGAGGCCCGCAAAAGGTTGTGGGCAGTAAAGACGCCCACAGCAATCTTCATATGCTTCGGCGTAAAGAAAATTTCCACTCGGTCGTTGCTGCCAGACTGATGAATTTATCTTTTCAAAGACACTGCAAGGAAGAACTGTCAGCTTGGTGGAAGCAGGTCCACCACCTCCCAACCCACAGTAAATGCCCTGGTGGAGGCAAAAAATCGGGCCACCCCTCAGACTGCCCAGCAGTCTACAACATCTGCTGTGGGCAGATTAAAAAACCACACCCGCCCCTCGAACTCCTCTGTCCAGGGGCCCGTGCAGGCAGGGGAGTTCAACCCAGTGTGGAGATGGTGGAGATGAGGAAGAAAACCTCCCCCATCTCCCAAATCCAGACCCCCACATCTCCCAAACTCCAGGCCTTTGTCACCTGCGGGCAAGTCTGCAGAGGTCCAAAGTCCACCACAGTCCAGTAAAACTAACTAATAAATTCGCTCATTAGAAACGGACGTTGAAGAGGAGATGACTGTTTTTCTCTCCTTTTCCCCTCTGCACCATGGATGGTACAATATTCTTTGGGAAATACCCGTGGATTAAATTCCAACTTTGGGAGCTGCAGCTTTGTGTCAATCTCTAAAACCTTCCGTCGTGGCTCTTCAAGAAACTCAATTAAAGCGAACTTTTACTCTTTCTGGCTTTAATATTCTTTCAAAACCTGCAAACCGTCCCGTTGGGACTGTCGGGGGGGTGTTGCCTTCTCTTACACAAACTTTGTTGTATGTCCTGTCTTTTCTGTCTACCTCCCTTCAGGCTGTAGCTGCGAGAGTCACTCTCCACAAGACTGTGACAATCTGTTCTTTTTTTCTACCTCCTTCTGTCCCGGTTTGTCGTCGGGACCTTGTCAGTCTGATAGGAGAATTTCCCTCGACCTTTTTTTGCTGTTGGGTGATTTAATGGTCACAACCCTTTTTGGGGGGTAGTGCCAGTACGTCATCCAGAGGTTTGCAAATTTGAGGATGTCCTTTCAGATTTGGATTTGTGTTGTTGAACGACGGATCTGCAACTTATCTCCATTCTTCCACAGGTTCACTTTAGTGCTTAGTTTTCGGTTTGTGACCCCTCGCTGGTCCGGGGACTATGAGTGGTTTTGTCTTGACGATCTGCACGGAAGTGACCATTTGCCTGTTCTTTTACAGCCTATTTTTACTAAAAACCGCCTCTGTCTCTCAACATCTCAATTATAGAAAGCAAATGGGATCTATTTGCAACCACTATTTCAAAGAATTTCCGGGGACACTGATTTTTTTCAGAGTCCAGACCCAGCAGAATCACTGACTAACACCGTGATCAAGTGTGTTTAAGTTTGGGTTTTTCCAGTGTCTTCCGATAAACTTCAAATGCAAAAAAAAACACCCTGGTTCAATTCAGACTGCCAACAAATTTCAAAAGTTCGCAACAGGCTCAGCGTCGGGTATACCAACGCCCTTAGGCCCAACGCTAGAGCCTTTCAGAAACTCCGTGCGAAATCGAGACCACTTTCAAAATCAGTAACGTCGGCCCTGGAGAAACTTCTGCTCCAGGCTGACATCTAAAATTCAAGAAAAAAGTTTGGAAAACATCATTAGAAAAATAAAAAGGGAAGAACACCAAACCCTCCATTCATCACTTGAAACTTGCTGATGCTCTGATCACTGACAAACAAGCTGTTGCCAATTGTTGGCCTCCACCACCCAACAGAACTCCTCTTCTTCAAATAATATCTGCAGTTTTTTTAAAGAAACAAAGAGGTTAGGGGAGAAAATCATCATACAATTTCACATCAGACAACTCTGAAACCTATAAACTTCCTTTTTCAATCGTTGAAAATCAAATCAGCCTTACAAACCTGCACTGTTCTGCCCCTGGTCTGGATGACATTCTTATCAGGTTGTGAAACATTTTCCGGAAGCTGTCTTCAGACTTCTCCAAGTCTATAACCATATCTGGCCACAGGGTCCTTTCCCCCTCCTGGCGGAAAGCCCTGATCATTCCCATTCCAAAGCCCGGAAAGGACCTTACCAACCCTTCCCAAATATGCCCAATCGCTCTGACCAGCTGCCTCTGTAAGCTGATGGAAAGATGGTCAACTCCCGTTGATGTGGAAGTGGAAAAAGATGGTTTTTTTGGCCAGTGAACAGTTTCGGTTTCGGAATTTCCACTCGATGGTTTACCATCTAAACCATTGGAACCACCCTCCGCAATGCCTTTGTTTAAAAGCAGCACGTGGTCGCTATCTTTTTCGACCTCGAAAAGGGTACGGACACCCCGTGGAAAGCAGGAGTCCCCATGGACCTGCACGACTTGGTTTTCGGGGTCACCTGCCTCTGTTCTTCAAAACTTTTTAGCCGATCGACAGTTCCAGGTGCGTGTTGGCACCACACTCTCTGACATCATGGGCAGGAGTTGGGTGTTCCTCGGGGAGCATCCTTCTCCCCCTTTTCAGCATTAAAATAATGAAATTGTCCAATCGGTTAAGACTGGGCACCGAGTCTCTCTGTTTGTTTATGACTTTGCGCTGTATGCAGTTGGAGCTTCTTACACGTGTCCAGCGGCGACTCCAACTTTGCGTCAACAGAATCCAACAGTGGGCCGAGGAAAAAGGGTTTACCTTCTCCCCTACCAAAACTCAGTCAAATTTATTTCCACAATTTCGTGATTCTTTGATGATCCTGAAATTCGTTAGACAAAGTCCACCATTCCAGTTGTAAAAGAAGCCAAATTCCTGGGAGTTTTTTTTGCCCCAAAACTCAACTTTCTCAGCCACATCAAAAACCCCAAAACTTCTTGCCAGAAAGCTCTGAATTTCTGCGGGTCGTAGCACACACCGACTGGGGGCTGATAAGAAAACTTTGCTGCACCTCTACAGAGCCCTTGGTCCGTTCCAAAACTAGACTACGGTTGTGCCGTGTACGGCTCTGCAAGACCCTCTTCCTCAAACTCTTGGCCCTATCCACCATCAAGGCTTCGGTCTCTGGTCTGGAGCGTTCTGCACCACCCCCGTGTACAGCTGTACGCAGAGGCGGGTGAACCTTTTATTGTCCAACCGCAGGCTGAAACTGTCTTTGATTATTATATCCGACTGTTTCAGAACCGCAGAATCCTGCCCATGACTGTGTCTTTGTCCTTCCGTTCCAAAGAAGTTTGAAAACAACCCCAAATGTATTTCCCCCGTTTGGTCTTGTATGCAGCTCACGTGCGGAATGCGGTCTAGACCCAGGAGTTGTGTCGGATTTTTCCAAGTTTCCGGATCAACCTCGTGGACCTTCTTCACGCCAGAGATTCGTTTCGATCTTGCAGCTTTTCGCAAAGAGTTACCAGCTCTCTGGGTACAAGGCTTTGTATGCTGAGCTTGTTCCAATTTCCATCCTATCAAAAAGTTTTCACTGACGGTTCCAAGTCTGAAGAGGGGTGGCCTGTGCAGCCTACTGCCCTGGGGCTCCTTCTCAGTACTGTTGAAACATATTCATTCAGATGCTTTGTATATTCTGCTGAACTTACTGCTCTGGTTTTGGCTTTGAAGATAATATCACAATCTTCGAAGAGGGACTTTCTGGTTCTGTCGGATTCGCTGTCAGCTTTGGAGGCTATAGTGGCCGCAACCTTCAGCATCCAGAACTTTTACTTTTTTTTTAACTTTTTAGCAAATTGAAGGCGGACGGTTACAACATTACTTTGCTTGGGTTCCTGGTCATGTTGGCATCGGCGGGGGAACGAAATGGTTGATCGTTTAGCCAAGAACGCCCCAAGAGAGAAAAATGTCAAATTTATATCCCTCTCAGACGTGAAACCAAAATAACGATTATGTGAGAGACCTCTGGCAGGAGGATTGGAAACACGACGACTAACAAACTCTTTCAGATCGGTCCAAACCTTTAAAGGGCTTCCTCCCATCCACGTCGGGAGGTCGTAAAGAGGAAACGGGTTTTGTGCGGCTGCACACCGGCCCTTGTATTTTACCCATGCCCTTTCCTTTTAAGAGTGAAAAAAGCTCCGTGGTGCATTCCATGTCATGCGCCACTCACAACGAAACATGTTCTTTTAGAGTGTTGGGACTTGCACGATGTGAGACACAAACATTTTACGGCGGAGTCCATGAGATCCTGTTCAGGGATGTCCCCCCTGACGTGATCCTTGAGTTTTTGAGAGAGATTAACATTTTTTATCTGATTTTAAAATTTTACGGCAGAAGATTTTTAACCAAGTTTCTGGTGCGTTTGTAGACGATGTCATTTAACAAGATGTGTGAAAGTTTTTTTTTTTTTTTTTTTTAAAAGACTGGTGAGTTGATTTTAACGTGGTGGGCAGCCCTGATATGGCCCTTTGCGGTCGGCTGGGCTATAAGCATCATTATCTTTCTTATTTATCACTGAAGAATCTCCCTCCCCACTCCCCGCAAACAGTGCATTACTACACAAGCGACTGTATGCTCCAAACATAACTACATTCACATGAACAAGTCTCACAAAGAAATATGAACAAGTCTCCCACAGAAAATATGAACCATAGCCAACTGGGAATGAACCCCTATCCAATCAAAAATAACTTAGTCACACATATTATCAACAAAAACACCCAGGGTATGACTGACTTCTCTGAGTTGCAGCTGCTAGACTACGCGACTTAAATAGTCAGCTCCGACATTCTGTCGACCTGGAATGTACTGCACTCGGTACCTGTAGGGCTGCAGTGCCATTGCCCAACGCAGAACCTGCTGTTTTTCAACTGCGCCTCCTGCAGGAATTTGAGTGGTTGATGATCAGTCTCTATCACGAATCTTTCCCATACAAGTATTTGTGGAATTTCTGCACGGCCCACACGACAGCTAACACTCCTTCTCCACCGTTTGCGTACCCTTCTTCACACTTTGTCAACTTCCTGCTAGCATACCTCACAGGGAACTCGACCCCTTCATGCTCCTGCAACAATACTGCACCTACTCCACCGCCTGATGCATCTGTCCGCAACAAAAATGGTTTGGACATATCTGGTAGCTTCAAGATGGGACGGGAAACCTAGTCTTTCCAACACCGTCTGCAGTGCTTGCTCTGCAGCGTCTGGACCACTCGACCACTGCGGTTTCCCTGCCTTGACCAAATCACTGAGAGGACTCGTGATTGCTGCGAAATTTGGAACAAACTCCCTATAGAAACCAATAAAACCTAGCAGACTCCTGACTTCTGTTTTGGTCTTTGGTGTCTCTGAATTCATCATCTTCTCCACCTTTCCTTTTTCCGGCTGCTTTGTGTCGCCTCCGACAACAAAACCTAGGAACTCCTACTGTCTAGCCTTCATACAGTGACACATCCCTGTATGACTCTTCTGGAAACTTAGGCAACAAAATCCCCCCTTCTTCTGCTGGGTCTCTTTCCCCTCATCAATGATTGCTGCTGCGCCTATGTGCTGAGTCTCACGCTGGATATATTTGCGGAGGAAATTTGCATGAAAAAGTTTTGGTTTCCCTTCACATCAATTCGGTAATCCCGACGACCTTTTCAGTGATGGTGAATGGTCCTTTCCAATGCATCAGCAGCTTCTTGTGACCCGTGGGAAGCAGTAACAGGACTTGATCTCCCACCTTGAGGGATTGCTTCCTCACCTTCCTGTCATATTGCTTCTTCTGAACGACCCTAGCCTCCTGCAAACTTTCCTTTGCAACCTTACATGTCTCATACCCGTGCCCACCTTTGGAAACGGGCGAGATTGGGCCAATCAGATCAACAGCCACTCTCCTGAACGGTGTGTCAATTAAAGGGGGATGTTTAAGAGGCGCCTCCTCTTACCCCTCTTGTGGCCGACCTTTGACACACGTCACATGACATGCAAAAAACGCTTGATGTCTGCCATTGCTCCTGGCCAATGAAAGTCATCAAAGATTCGGTCAGCTGTTTTGCTGGTGCCGAGATGACCTGCCATGAGCGACTCGTGACCCACTGACATGACAGTGTCACGATAACCTGTGGTACCTTAACTGAGTGGTCACCTTAACTGTCTTCCCCTTGGTGAACACTCGGTACAACAACCGCCTTTCACAAGAAATTCTGTTCACCTCCTCTAACCACCTGTTTCTCTCCACCTCTTGCCAACTCCCAAGACTTCACGAGCGAAGGGTCTTGTTCCTGCGCTGCCCTAAACTCATCAGGCGACGCATCTATGCCTGACTTCCTTGCTGGAACGACTAACGGTTTATCAACCTTTTCCTCCTTCTTGCTCCGTGTTTGAACTGCTGCCCCTGTAGCAGTCAACAACTCAGGATCCCTGGATCCCTTGCACTGGAATATTTCCGATGATCACATCATGAAGGGGTTTCTCCTCACCAACGCAGACAACTCGCCTGAGAAGTAAGGGGTACGTACTTCTATCTTAGCAACTGGAAACTCCTCACAGTGCCATCGATTAGAGTTACAGGTCTGGATTTGCCCTGTCAAATCCCCTTTCTCGACCAGCGTTGTTCTAACTACACCACATGAACAACCAGTGTCTCGTAACACTTTCACCCTCTGCTGGCCAATCCATCCTTCTTCCACTGGTAACGAACCACTCAGCCTAGTGCCCTCCATCCCTGACACTGACTGCTGTCCAGTGCTAGCCATAGGCTGCACTCCACCCTCTTCAGATTGGATCCCTTTTGGTTCCACTGCAGGTCGTTTCCCTTGACGACCTTATCCACCTCTTGCAAGGCTGCTGCCTTCTGGACCTCATGCGACAATCCCTCGCCACATGTCCCTTCTTGTGACAAATGAAACACCTAATGTCCCTCTCTCTTTCAAATGTATGGTTAACTCAGGGCTGCAACCTGACAAAATCTGTTCCTTCATAACCAGCTCTTTCAATTCAGCGAACTCCTTCTTCGTACCACTCAACTTAACCATTTATCAAAATAGTGATCTAAACGTGCACCAAACTGAGTGTACGTTTCACCTGCTTGCAATCTAGCTGAACGAAATTTCTTTCTGAATCCTTCCTCTGTGAGGTCAAATCCCTTCATCAAGATTCCTTCACAGCACCAAAATCAGATTGGGTGTCTGCTGGCAATGCAGTGAAATCTGTAATGCCTTTACCCGTCAATAGCGCTGACAAAATGACTGCCCACTCTTCTGAAGGCCAACCCTGACTCGTCGCGAACGTTTCAAAACGACTGATGTATGCATCAATCGAATCTGTTCCTTCAGAGAACTTTGGCAACTTTGGTCGGGGGGCGTAACTGCGACAGAGTCACTGGAAACTGAACTACATCCTCGGTGGTCTCCCTTTGTATTCTCACTTTCTCTAACTCTATTGAACCTTTAATCTTTCGTTTCCTGCTTCATTTTGTTCTGGTCTCCAATTTTTGTTCGCGTTCCAAA
>JAFLJL010002462.1:0-28142 GCA_018398815.1 Conus ventricosus | reverse complement strand
AAAAAAACCCCCAAATGCGGGGGTCTCGATATGAGGGTCCCAAGAAGAAGAAGCGCAACATCTGTCAAAATATAGGAACTGCCGTTCATCAAGCCTGGCAGATCGAGACTTACGCGTCTTGTGAAATTGTGGTGTGAGTTCTCCATCGGATTGGAGGTAGGGATTAAATAACCGTCATGTCGCCACTGAAAGCAAAAGAAGAACACAAAAATCCGTGAGGGCGAGAAATCTTGTAACATTAGCGGATTCTTTCAGCACGCTCAGACGTCAACCAGTCAGGGAACTTTTGACGTATAAGAGCTGAAACGATGATGGTTGACCTTGCAGCTGAACTGAATTTGCCGATGGCTGCACTGGACAAGCTAAACAGAGGCGTTAAATTGATGTTTCCTGACTCGGACATCGCAAAGAAGTTCAGTGCGCTGAGCAAAGTAGCATTGTAGAAGTTGTACATAGTGTAAATAAGGTAAGCTTTCACTTTATGTTGATGTGGTTGTGATATGTGCTACCGCTGCTGTGTCCCTGGAAATCAGTCAGTGTCCCTGGTTTTGAAAAAGTATGTCCTGAAAGAGGCGGAAGGGGGTAGGCAGCCCTGATCATGTAAACCACTGTAATTATCAGGCTGTCTGACATCTCTATATCATGGTAAACACAACACAATCTCAGGCTGTCTGACATCTCTATCATGGTAAAGACACTGTGATCATCAGGCTGTCTGACTCGCTATATCATGGTAAACACACTGTGGTCATCAGGCTGTCAGACATCTCTATATCATGGTAAACACACTGTGATCATCAGGTGTCTGACATCTCTATATCAGGGTAAACACACTGTGTCATCAGGCTGTCTGACATCTTATATCATGGTAAACACACTGTGATCTCAGGCTGTCTGACATCTCTATATCATGGTAAACACACTGTGATCATCATGACAAACGTCAGGCTGTCTGACATCTCTATATCATGGTAAACATACTGTGATCATCACTGACAATCGTCAGGCTGTCTGACATCTCTTATATCATGGTAAACACAACACAGTCATCAGGCTGTCTGACATCTCTATTATCATGGTAAACACACTGTGATCATCATGACAATCATCAGGCTGTCTGACATCTCTATATCATGGTAAACACAACACAATCATCAGGCTGTCTGAATCTCTATATCATGGGAAACACACTGTAATCATCAGGCTGTCTGTCATCTCTTATCATGGAAAAACACACTGTGATCATCAGGCTGTCTGACATCTCTATATCATGGTAAACATACTGTGATCATCATGAAAATTTCATCAGGCTGTCTGACATCTCTATATCATGGTAAACACACTGTGCTCATCGGGCTGTCTGACATCTCTATATCATGGTAAACACAATGTGGTCATTGGGCTGTCTGACATCTTTTATAGCATGGTAAACACACTGTGATCATCATGACAATCTTTCAGGTTGTCTGACATCTCTATATCATGGTAAACACACTGTGATCATCATGATAATCATCAGGTTGTCTGACATCTCTATATCATGGTAAACACACTGTGGTCATCGGGCTGTCTGACATCTCTATATCCTGGTAAACACACTGTGGTCATTGGGCTGTCTGACATCTCTATATCTTTGGTAAACACAACACAGTCATCAGGCTGTCTGACATCTCTATAGCATGGTAAACACACTGTGGTCATCAGGCTGTCTGACATCTCTATAGCATGGTAAACATACTGTGGTCATCGTAAAATTCATCGGCTGTCTGACATCTCTATTTCATGGTAAACACACTGTAATCATCAGGCTGTCTGACATCTCTATATCATGGTAAACACACTGTAATCATCAGGCTTTTGACATCTCTGTAGCATGGTAAACACACTGTGGTCATCAGGCTGTCTGACATCTCTTTATCATGGTAAACACACTGTAATCATCAGGCTGTCTGACTTTCTCTATATCATGGAAAACACAACAAAAGTCATCAGGCTGTCTGACATCTCTATATCATGGTAAACACACTGTAATCATCAGGCTGTCTGACATCTCTATATCATGGTAAACACACTGTAATCATCAGGCTGTCTGACATCTCTATATCATTGGTAAACACACTGTGGTCATCAGGCTGTCTGACTCTCTATATCATGGTAACACTGTAATCATCAGGCTGTCTGACATCTCTATATCATGGTAAACACACTGTAATCATCAGGCTGTTTGACATCTCTATATCATGGTAAACACAACCACGTCATCAGGCTGTCTGACATCTCTATATCATGGTAAACTCACTGTAATCATTCAGGCTGTCTGACGTCTCTATATCATGGTAAACACAACACAATCATCAGGCTGTCTGACGTCTCTATATCATGGTAAAAGCAACTGTAATCATCAGGCTGTTTTGACATCTCTATATCATGGTAAACACAACACAATCATCAGGCTGTCTGGCATCTGTATATCATGGTAAACACACTGTAATTATCGGCTGTCTGAATCTCTATATCATGTTAAACACAACACAATCATCAGGCTGTCTGACATCTCTATATCAGGGTTTAAAGACACTGTGATCTCAGGCTGTCTGACATCTCTATATCATGGAAAAACACACTGTGGTCATCAGGCTGTCTGACATCTCTATTTCATGGTAAACACACTGTGATCATCAGGCTGTCTGACATTCTCTATTCATGGTAAAACACTGTGATCATCAGGCTGTCTGACATCTCTATATCATGGTAAACACACTGTGATCATCAGGCTGTCTGACATCTCTATATCATGGTAAAAACACTGTGACCATCAGGCTGTCTGACATCTCTATATCATGGTAAACACACTGTGGTCATCAGGCTGTCTGACATCTCTATGTCATGGTAAACACACTGTGATCATCAGGCTGTTGACATCTCTATATCATGGTAAAAACACTGTGATCATCAGGCTGTCTGACATCTCTATATCATGGTAAACACAACACAGTCATCAGGCTGTCTGACATCTCTATATCATGGTAAACACACTGTAATCATCAGGCTGTCTGACATCTCTATATCATGGTAAACACACTGTAATCATCAGGCTGTCTGACATCTCTGTAGCATGGTAAACACACTGTGGTCATCAGGCTGTCTGATATCTCTATATCATGCTAAACACACTGTAATCATCAGGCTGTCTGACATCTCTATATCATGGTAAACACACTGTGATCATAGGCTGTCTGACATCTCTATATCATGGTAAACACACTGTAATCATCAGGCTGTCTGACATCTCTATATCATGGTAAACACACTGTGGTCATCAGGCTGTCTGACATCTCTAAAATCATGGTAAACACTGTAATCATCAGGCTGTCTGACATCTCTATATCATGGTAAACACACTGTGATCATCAGGCCACTACTGTGGTTCATCATGACAATCATCAGGCTGTCTGACATCTCTATATCATGGTAAACACACTGTAATCATCAGGCTGTTGGCATCTCTGTATCATGGTAAACACTAATCATCAGGCCACTACTGTGGTTCATCATGACAATCATCAGGCTGTCTGACATCTCTATATCATGGTAAAACACACTGTAATCATCAGGCCACTACTGTGGTTCATCATGACAATCATTCAGGCTGTCTGACATCTCTATATCATGGTAAACACACTGTAATCATCAGGCACTACTGTGGTTCATCATGACAATCATAGGCTGTCTGACATCTTATATCATGGTAAACACACTGTAATTATCAGGCTGTCTGACATCTCTGTATCATGGTAAACACAACACAGTCATCAGGCTGTCTGACATCTCTATATCATGGTAAAGACACTGTTAATCATCAGGCCCTGTCTGAATCTCTATTATCATGGTAAACACACTGTGATCATCAGGCTGTCTGACATCTCTATATCATGGTAAAACACACACAGTCATCAGGCTGTCTGACATCTCATATCATGGTAAACACACTGTGGTCATCGGGCTGTCTGACATCTTATATCATGGTAAACACTGTGATCATCATGACAATCATCAGGCTGTCTGACATCTCTGTATCATGGTAAACACACTGTGATCATAAGGCCATCTGACATCTCTATATCATGGTAAACACACTTGTAATCATCAGGCTGTCTGACATCTCTATATCATGGTAAACACTGTAATCATCAGGCTGTCTGACATCTCTATATCATGGTAAACAAAACTGTGATCATCATGACAATCATCAGGCTGTCTGACATCTCTATATCATGGTAAACACACTGTGATCATCAGGCCATCTGACATCTCTATATCATGGTAAACACACTGTAATCATCAGGCTGTCTGACATCTCTATTTCAGGGTTAAAACATTGTGGTCATCATGACAGTCATCAGGCTGTCTGACATCTCTATATCATGGTAAACACACTGTGATCATCATGACAATCATCAGGGTGTCTGACATCTCTATATCATGGTAAAACACAACACAATCATCAGGCTGTCTGACATCTCTATATCATGGGAAACACACTGTAATCATCAGGCTGTCTGACATCTCTATATCATGGTAAACACACTGTAATCATCAGGCTGTCTGACATCTCTATATCATGGTAAACACAACACAATCATCAGGCTGTCTGACATTCCTATATCATGGTAAACGCAATCTGATCATCAGGCTGTCTGACATCTCTATTCATGGTAAACACACTGTGATCATCAGGCTGTCTGACATCTCTATATCATGGTAAACATTGTGGTCATCGGGCTGTCTGACATCTCTATTATCATGGTAAACACACTATGGTCATCAGGCTGTCTGACATCTCTATATCATGGTAAACACACTATGGTCATCATGAATGTCATGCTATCTTACATCCTCATCACCTTTATGGTCAGCAGGGCATCAGATGTTTGAAAGAGGTCTGCCTTTATTCAAAAGATAATGCATTTGTTTAAATTTAACATCACGCTTTCTCACAGTCGCTTATCCTTAATCGTTGGTGGGGAATGAAATATCTGATTTCGCTGCTTCTGGTGAGCTGAGCATGGTGAGACAGTGGGCCATGAAGATGTCTGTGTCTCTTCAATGGATGGGTGGGTGCAGTCTGATCGCAGTCAGATCACCTTGTTTAAGCTGTCACACACAGGGAAAAAATAGAAGGTGGCTTTTCATTTCCTGTCATCCCATGCATGAAAAAATGATCAAATTATTTTTCAAATTAGGCATTGGAATACAGTCAGTCACCATAAGAGGAGTTTGGTGCAGATAATTTAGCCCAGAGCTGTCGTGATGCACTGCTCAATATGCCTCACAGTTTTCTGCATGAGAGTGGGAATTTCAGTGAGTGCACTTCCCTGAGAATTTGAGTGTTTTTTCAGAAACTTGTAAACCTTATCAAGTTAGTGAAGTATACTTCAGGACAAATGCAATAAGATTTTTTTTTCTTATTGTTAATGTTACAACACATGAGCAAACATGCATTTTTATTAATTTTTGACTATTACATCAGTTTATCAAACACATAACAAACATTTGGTTCAGCTTATAGCGCATTCATTCAGCTATCCAGTAGAGTTACAACTCATGATCCATTTTACAAGTCAGTGTTTTATTTTACTTATTCATTTTTTAGTTATTTATTTAAGAGAGGGGGGGGGGGGGCAGGAGGCAACGTAAGCCATTTCCACAGTAGCTGCACTGAAATTAATTCAGCCATCAGCTCTGAAGCAGCTGTCCAGTAATTCACCACTACTAGGGTAGAGTGGCACGTGGAATGGATAGAATCAGCACAGTGCCATGGAATTAAAGTGGTGAATCGATCAGGAATCAGTTGGTCAATGACTTGTCAGTCAAGCAAGTACAGCCTTGATATGACCTCTGCAGTTGGCTAGGCTATAACCCAAAATAAAATGAAAGTCATCCGTAATCCAGTGGTGTTTGTGTGTAGCCACACAACAACAGTGTGCACACCAAAGCCAGGTCCCACCCTGAGGAACTGCTTGCTGTAGGGATTAGACTGGAGTAGGTGTGTTGGGGGGGGGGGGGGGGGGGGGCTGCTTGCTGTAAGGATTAGAGTAGGGGGGGAGGGAACCTGTGTTTGTGTGTGTGATGTGAGCAGGTGACTTGGAGCGAGAGGTAACTGCTGGCTGTAAGAATGAGACTGGGGTAGGTGGGGGGGGGGGGGGGGGGGAGCCTGTCTTTAGCGAGAGATGCTGCTGGTTGTAAGCATTAGACTGGAGAAGGGGGGGGGGGGGGGGGGGAGCCTGTGTGTGTGACGTGAACAGATGACTCGGAGCAAGAGATACTGCTGGTTGTAAGGATTAGACTGTACAGGGGGGGGGGGGGGGGGGGGGGCTGTGTGTGTGACATGAACAGATGAATCGGAGCAAGAGATGCTGCTGGTTGTAAGCATTAGACTGGAGAAGGGGGGGGGCTGTGTGTGTGACATGAACAGATGACTCGGAGCAAGAGATACTGCTGGTTGTAAGGATTAGACTGTACAAGGGTGGGGGGTGGGGGGGGGGGGGGGGGGCCCTGTGTGTGTGACATGAACAGATGACTCGGAGCAAGAGATACTGCTGGTTGTAAGGATTAGACTGTACAAGGGTGGGGGGTGGGGGGTGGGGGGGGGCCTGTGTGGTGTGACATGAACAGATGACTCGGAGCAAGAGATACTGCTGGTTGTAGGATTAGACTGTACAGGGGGGGGGGGGGGGGGGCCTGTGTGTGTGACATGAACAGATGACTCGGAGCAAGAGATACTGCTGGTTGTAAGGATCAAAGTGGAGGGGGGGGGGGGGGGATCATGCATGTGTTTGTGTGTGACGTGAACAGGTGTTTGTGTGTTTACATTAACGAGATACTGCTGGTTGTAAGGATCAAAGTGGAGTTGGGGGGGGGGGGGGGGATCATACACGTGTTTGTGTGTGACGTGAACTGGTGTTTGTGTGTGACATTAACGAGATTCTGTGGTTGTAAGGATCAAAGTGGAGTTGGGGGGGGGGGGGGGGGGATCATACACATGTTTGTGTGTGACGTGAACTGGTGTTTGTGTGTGACATTAACGAGATTCTGCTGGTTGTAAGGATCAAAGTGGAGTAGGGGGGATCATGCACATGTTTGTGTGTGACGTGAACTGGTGTTGTGTGTGACGTGAACTGGTGTTTGTGTGTGACGTGAACAGGTGTTTGTGTGTGACATTAACGAGATTCTGCTGGTTGTAATGATCAAAGTGGAGTGGGGGTGGGGGGGGGGGGGGGCGGATCATGCACGTGTTTGTGTGTGACGTGAACTGGTGTTTGTGTGTGACATTAACGAGATTCTGCTGGTTGTAAGGATCAAAGTGGAGTTGGGGGGGGGGGGGGGGGGGGGGGGGATCATGCAGTGTTTGTTTGTGATGTGAATGGTGTTTGTGTTTTGACGTGAATTGGTGTTTGTGTGTGACATGAACAGCTGTTTGTGTGTGACATTAACGAGATTCTGCTGGTTGTATGATCAAAGTGGAGTGGGGGGGGGGGGGGGGGGATCATGCACGTGTTTGTATGTGACGTGAACAGGTGTTGTGTGTGACGTGAATTGGTGTTTGTGTGTGTGACATGAACAGGTGTTTGTGTGTGACATTAACGAGATTCTCCTGGTTTGTAATGATCAAAGTGGAGTAGGGGGATCATGCACATGTTTGTGTGTGACGTGAACTGGTGTTTGTGTGTGACGTGAATTGGTGTTTGTGTGTGACATGAACAGGTGTTTGTGTGTGACATTAACGAGATACTGCTGGTTGTAATGATCAAAGTGGAGTGGGAGGGGTTCATGCACGTGTTTGTGTGTGACGTGAACAGGTGTTTGTGTGTGACGTGAACTAGTGTTTGTGTGTGACATGAACAGGTGTTTGTGTATGACATGAAAGGTGACCTCACAGCAAGAGGTACTGTTGGTTGTAAGGATTAGACTAGAGAAGGGGTGGGGGAAGCCTGTGTGCGTGTGTGTTTGTGTGTGTGATGTGAACAGATTACCTCAGATACGAGAGATACTGCTGGATGTAAGGATCAAATTGGGGTAGGGGAGAACTAAAATGCTGTGTTTTTGTGCAACATGATATAGGTGACCTTAGAGCGAGAGGTAACTGCTGGTTGTAATGATTAGACTGGAGAAGGGGGTGGGGAAAGCCTCTGTGTGTGCGTGAGTGTTTGTGTGTGTGATGTGAACAGATTACCTCAGAACGAGAGATACTGCTGGTTGTAAGGATCAAATTGGGGTAGGGGAGAACTAAAATGCTGTGTTTTTGTGTGACATGAATAGGTGACCTTAGAGCGAGAGGTAACTGCTGGTTGTAATGATTAGACTGGAGAAGGGGTGGGGGAAGCCTCTGTGTGTGCGTGAGTGTTTGTGTGTGTGATGTGAACAGATTACCTCAGAACGAGAGATACTGCTGGTTGTAAGGATCAAATTGGGGTAGGGGAGAACTAAAATGCTGTGTTTTTGTGTGACATGAACAGGTGACCTTAGAGCGGAGGTAACTGCTGGTTGTAATGATTAGACTGGACAAGAGGGTGGGGGAAGCCTCTGTGTGTGTATGTGAGATGTAAATAAGTGACCTCAGAGAGAGATACTGCTGGCTGTAAGGATCAAATTGGGGTAGGGGAGAACTAAAATCCTGTGTTTTTGTGTGACATGAACAGGTGACCTTAGAGCGGGAGGTAACTGCTGGTTGTAATGATTAGACTGGAGAAGGGGGTGGGGGAAGCCTCTGTGTGTGTGTGTGTGTGTGTGTGTGTGTGTGTGTGTGTGTGTGTGTGTTTGTGTGTGTGTGTGAGACGTAAATAGGTGACCTCAGAGTGAGAGATACTGCTGGCTGTAAGGATCAAACTGGAGCAGGGGGAAGAAAGCACATGTTTGTGTGTGACATGAGCAGATCTTTGTGTGTGGACATGAACGGGTGTTTGTGTGCGACATGAACAAGTGTTTGTGTGCAACGTGAACAAGTGTTTGTGTGTGACATGAACGGGTGTTTGTGTGTGACATGAACAAGTGTTTGTGTGTGACATGAACAGGTGTTTGTGTGTGACATGAACGGATGTTTGTGTGCGACATGAACAGGTGTTTGTGTGTGACATGAATGGGTGTTTGTGTGCGACATGAACGGGTGTTTGTGTGTGACATGAAGGGTGTTTGTGTGTGGACATGGATGGGTGTTTGTGTGTGACATGAACGGGTGTTTGTGTGTGACATGAACAGGTGACCTCAGAGCGAGAGATACTGCTGGACCATCCCTTGGTGACCTCCCTGCTGAACCATAAGTGGAGTACCTTTGGCCGCTTCTTCTACTATCTGTCCCTCTTCATCTACTGCATCTTCCTCACCTTTCTCACCGGCTACATTGTCCTCACTGATCGACCCCAGTCCTAGTAAGTGCCTGTGTGGCTGTCAACACTTCAGTGTGCTGGTTGAGGTTATAGGTTCTACAAAATGCCTTTTGGCGTTCATATACTTTACCATGTCAGACCATAGCATTCCACAGCAGTTAGTCAGCTCTGCCAGGTTTTTTGTGGCTAATGCAGTAATAAGACCATCACGTGACGCCCACACTACATCCGCCAGGGAAGAAGCGGTGTAAACTTCCTGTTCCTCATTCAACCTCGGCCTCTGCCTAACAAGGACAGGTTTTTTTGCTCTGTCTCGCCTATACTTCTGTTTTTGTAGAGACTGCTTGTGTGCTTGTTCTTCTTTACTTGTTCTGTTGTGGCTTACGTTAGACGATGGGTACCTTTGCTGCGTGAGGCTTATGGATGGCGTTTTGTTTCATTTTATTTCACGCTCTACGGCGTGACGGCTCATGATTTCTCTTCACCCATTGTTCTCCATTCGTCCCTTACTCGCCGGGTTTGGGTGTAGTAACGCGTCCCCCAACTCTCTCATTATTGTCTTCCCTTTTCCTTCCGATTTCATCGATCTCGGCGCATTGTTTATCCTCGCTAGCCATCTTGGTAATTCACTTCGACGATTGATCTTCGTCGGTTGCTCGAGCCGCCATCTTATTCTCGCCATTCCGGCTGACCCCAACGTGGTCATCCTCGTTCGTCGTCCCTGTTCACTGCTATGGAGGTTTTTCTCCTCTATTATATCGCCTTTTTCCTTGTATCACTACTCCTGATCGTCTTCTTCGATTGCTCATCTGGTCGATCTCCCGTCACTCATTTAGGCCAATAACAAGCATTTGTTATCCTAAATTCCCTCTACGAGTCGCCTTTCGGCCTCCTCATTATATCTTCAGCGCGTTAGTCTGTTTTTGCTCTCGCGCCATTGCTTCTCTTTCGACGACCGAACCTCACCGGTCAATCGACCCGCCATCTTGGATTTTTCACTACGGTCGGCGTCTCCTCCATATTGCCTCACCGCATGGTGCACACTTTCGGTTGCACATGCTTGCCGGTACGGGGATTTCCCCGGCCACATTTATTTGTACCCAATGTGGCACTCTTGTACCTTAATACAGGTAGATCGAGTGACTGATGATCTCTTGATCTGCCTGCTGGTGCACATTTATTTGTACCTAATTTATCACAGGTAGATCGATGGTCTTTACGATCTCTTCATCTACCAAACTGGTGCACATTGATTAGTACCTCCTTAGCATTATTACAAGGTACACAGGGGTATTTTACTCTCGCGCGCCATTGCGCGTCACTCTCGGCGATCGATCCCTTCCCGGTCAGTCGATCCGCCATCTTGGATTGTGCCACGCCGGTTGGCGTGTCCGCCATATTGCCTGACCGCACACTCCTTGTTTGGCTGTACGCGGCTTCCCGGGCGCTTTTCCTGTACCTTTTTTATCATTATTACAGGTAGATTGAGTGTCTTAGTATCTCTTGATCTACCAACTTGTGCACACTTATTAGTACCCCATTAGTAACATTTATCGGTTCTCATTTATCATTACTACTGGTAGATCGGGGTCTCTACGATCTCTTGATCTACCAACGTGTGCACATTTATTATTTACCCCATGTCTCATTATTACAAGGTAGATCGAGAGCCTTTGGCCTGCCTCCTTCATCGGCCTCGTATTAGTACACACCGATCGAGTTTTTCGATCTAGCAGTACGCAGTATTACTGTTACGCGTGCGTTGTACTGGGATAGTTAGGAGGTTTATCTCCGTCGGCACCTTTATAGACCCATTGTCTATGCACTAGTGCAGATCGCTCGAGTTCCTCGCGATCTTGCATTCCCATAATTACCTGCTACCCCTTAGCTTCCATTACGGTGATCGGGTTTTGTCCATCTCGATCGAGGGTACTGTGGTCGAGCATCTTACGATCTCTCGTTCCACTACCAAGGGTGTTATTACAGTGCTGTAGCATAGGTTGATCGATTTAGTGGTTAATCTTCGATCGACCGGACTTGTCTCCGCTTTGTGGTCGTGTGTGCCGTGATTGCCCTGCCGCCAGTGCCCAACATGGCGAAGGACCAGGTCGGGTCAAGCCACTTCGCCTTTCTGAAGTCGCTCGCTGCCCTGGAGGGCCCGCCGGTCGATTCCCCGGGGTAATCCGTTCCTCCCATGGAAGAACGTACGGTCGGCGTAGAGGGGGTATCCGCGGAGGGGACGCGTGGACCGTTCCTCCCCTACCAGACCGGGGACGCACGATCACTGCATCCGAAGTGAAGAAGGCAAGCTGCCACCATTGCTGCTAAATGTCTTTCATTCGAGATTTCTAAAAGATCTAAAGGGAAGGCTCCCTCAAAGGGCAGAGCCGAGCTAAGAAATCCCATTCCATCTCTACCTCCTCCTCCCTTCGGACAGCTTGCCTCCTTCACCTCAGACGCATGGCGACACCTCTCACTGTCATGCTGAGTAGCGTGACCTTCGGCCCCCCAGGGACCCTTGCCGAGGCACGAACCAGCACGGGTGACGGGATGCGCCCGGAATCGCCACCCGTCACTCGCCTCCTTGGGCTGTCGGATCCTAGTTTTCCCCCCACTAGGCTCTCACATGCTCGAGACGCTCTCCCCAACCGTGCCCCTGTGCAGCCACCACTGGCGCACGAGGAGCATCTTTACTCCGGCGGCAGAGTTGTGGGCAGTCCCTGGGACGCCCAGACTGTTCATAACTCCGGGTCTTGGCCGCAGGGACCGCCTCGCCCGCACCTGTGTCGCCCAGACCCCCGACTGTCGACCACACCCGATCGACCGTCGTACTCTCCCTAGGGGTACAGGACGTTGGGGGGCAGACCTATTGTGACGGACCGTTTTTCATTGGGTCACAAAATTTTCGTGTGACCGTGCTTACCGAAAGATAGTGTCCGGGAGCCGGTTGCACAGTTCACTGACTGCTACTCACGGTGTGTTGCTATAAGCCGGGTGTGCTGGATCAGTTAGGCAGTCTCTACAGATATTCCGGCAACTCCCAGTTACAGAAGGCCGAAGAGGGACCCAGTGTTTGAGTCTGCGTAGCCAGGTATTTATGAATGTTTGTTTATTAGCAACTGAAACTTCCTCAAGCGCTCTTCTGAAGATTTTATTTAAAAAATTTTTAAAAAAGGGGAAAAAAGAATGTATTTTTCCTATTCTGTTATCCTATGACTTGATAGGTAACTGTCAACCTCGGGTGATGTCGATGGAGGAAGGACTAGCGCACAGCCCAAACACACTCACAGCTTGCTTACGATCTCATTCATATATCATGCATTCGTCACATCAAACCACTAGTAAAGTCTATAACTTTACTACACATGATCATAGAACGAAACATCAATGCATATGGAATCAAACAAAATAAAACATTCTCCTTTCCTGAACTTCACAAAATCATTTATCTAAAAACATCATTAACTAACCCGGGTATAAATAGATTTACTACTTTACCTGGCCAGGTGATCTTAACTATTCACGAATCACTGTCTTTCTTTTCCTTTTTTTTTTTTCTTTTCACTGTCACTTTCACAAGCACGACACAACTGCTGCACTGGTGTGGTCTGCTGGCACCTGGTCAGGTTAGACTGCTGGCACTGGCGTTGGTCTGTGGTTCTGCTTGACGAAGTGACGCTGCCAGTATGAGGTCGAACCCCCGGTTCAGTGGAACAGTGACTATAAACATCGATCTGTTCTCCTTTCTTTCTTCCTGCATTAACGCATTGCACTCTCTCTCTCTCTTCTAGTCTGCTCTATCAAATGGACATGGTTGCTTTCTTTTCCTTTTCTTTTCTTTCTTTTTCTTTCATTAGTTAGCAACTCTCTCTCTCCACATCTCTCTTTGGGTCTTCCTCGGGCAGACTATCTACGGTGCTAAATGCTACAACTTGTTCTCTCCTCTCTCCTCATCTCTCTCTCTCTGCCCTTCTCTCCTGCAGAGCTTACACTCAGAACCTCTTTCTCTCTCTCCCCTCTCTGTTCGTTCCCCTTTTCTCTCTCCCTCACGCATTACTTTATCCCCTACCTACGTCCCCAAGGGTGAGTACCATTGGTCCAGTATTTTTACCGCCTCGTCCCCGAAGTTATCTCCCTCTAATTCCATTGGATATTCAAATCATGACAGTCACGCCTACACGCCTTACTCCTGTGGGGGTTTCAATTGGTCTTTTTAATTGATTAGCTTGATTTCACCCCCACCACACACTCCCTTTCTCCCTCTCCCTTTCCGGCGACGTCGACCTAATTGTGGGCACTGGTCGAAAATTTGGGCCCAGATCAGTCTGGCCAGACCTATCGAGACGTTGGTCAGCCACTCCGACTGTCTACGAGGCCGATCCCTGTCCCCGTGGAAGATTAGGATTAGCCTCCGCTGGGGCTCAAATTGGCCGGATGAGTCTGATCCGGGCGTCGAGACTCTTTTGACCAGACATCGAGGCGTCAGCAGCTACTTAGTCCTTGGCTGACAACCGTCCCCGTGGAGCCTCTCCGCTATGCTTAATTGGCTGGACCCGACACATGGGCCCGTCTAACCTGGCGCTCAGAATATTTGAGTTTGAGCTTATGTCCAAACAACCTGGACCACGACTTTGGTTGTTTATTTTTTTGTCCGTGACAATTTCCCCCTTGCAAAAGACTATGCACCGCATTGTCTCAAAACACGGTAAAAAAAAGCCAACAACCGAATTTGCTGAACACAGCTACACGTCCCAAAGTTTGAAAAATACTTTACAACAAACCGGTTTATAAATCATAAGATATATCTTAGTGATACCGCCCCAATGAGTTATCTTGACTGCGCTCTTGCGTTATTTCGACTCTTTTTTATAACAAACCTCGTGGCACTATGCAATTCCCCTACCTGCGGATTTGCCATATTTCTCTTCACAATTCTATGAAAAGCACAATATAATAATGATCACGATCCATGACACTTCACTGAGGAATCTCCCTCCGGGGGGTTGCGACCTTGTCGTGGTCGGAGGCTTGCGCGGTCCAGTGATCCCTTAGCTTTGCTGGGGGGGGCATCAATACTTGGGAGATAGGCTGGTTTTTTCACACTGCTTGTAGGCCTAAAAGGTGAAGATGCTGTATGGCCAAGGAAACGTGGTAAGGAGTTGATGCCTGGTAGGGCTTCCCATGTCAGAAGGCTAAGGGTGGGGATCCTGACTAAGAGTAACCCCCTTTCTCCTTTTCTTGTTTTCTGCCTCCCTTATTTGGCCCTTTTCTATCTTCGTCTCCCTTCAAGTCTTCTTTTCCACACTCCTTTTCTCTCTTGGTCTCCTTAAGATCCGCCGTGTTTGCCGTGCGGTGCGCCCTGTGCGGAGGGGAATGAGATCCTGGTGATTGAAGGGCCAGCGCTCTCAACACATCACTTTGGCTCGGACCTCCTAGACAGGGAGTACACTTTGGCCGGGTTTGTACCGTAAAGTTCGGTCTATTGAGCGCACCTGTATATAAGCCGCCCCCACAAAATTTTTTTAAAAATCTGAACTTTTTTCACAAAAAAAGCCGCACCGTTTATAAGCCGCAGATATATACAACACATTCCGTGTCCCGCAGGCGGCAGTGGCCGAGCGTTGAGTTTACTAGTGTCGAAAATCACCACATACAATGTGTTCACTGCATTCATTGGCTTTAAATAGGTCAGAATACAAGAGCATGTTTCCAGCTTTCTTCAGTCTTTTTTTTTTTTTTTTTAGTACGATGTGTTTTTAAATAAATTAGAATCGAAGTTTTTTATGAGGCTTCTTACAAGTTTTGTCTTTCCAACATCATTGCTTTAAAAAAAAAAAAGAAAAAAAACAACATTAACGATGCGCTAGAAAGCCATTCTCTCCTGCGTTTCATTGGTGTATCAAGCTAAGCGATTGGTTGAGTACTCGAAAGCGCAACCCAATCAAAGCGAAGGTTCAAATGCAAACCTTTACCCCCTGTCCACGATTTCAACAATGGGGATCGACCCAAGGTCTGACAATGAGTTAATGCGTAATCGTTTTTGAATTGCAAGACGCCTTGGTAAGATAACGCATATAATAACAAACCAGAACATTAATGAACGATTGGATTGTTTTTATTTCGTGAATACCGTGCCAATGCTGAGTTATTGTGTCGTAATTCAGCTAGTGTTAGTCAAGATTAAACAGGTCGGAAACGGCCAACACATTGCGCCTTTCCGAAGCGATCGTATTTTGTAGAAGATAAACTGATGAAAAAAGATATCAGTAAGGGGCTTTATTATGTCGATTCCGTATTTCTGAACGGGTTACTGTTTCCCATTACACGATTACCAGAAAATCGTAGTTAAACATAATAAAAATTCATGAACAGTAAACACGATATGGTGAGTTACGACAGCTAAGAATAGACGAGGGTTGTGCTTCGAAATGGGAAAAATGGGGCCAAATAAGCCGCATCGTTGTTTAAGCCGCAGGGTTTAAAGTGGGGAAAAAAGTGCGGCTTATAGTCCGAACTTTACGGTACTAATCGGCTCCCTTCTTGGGGCGGGTCAAAACAGGCATTTCTCCGGCTGGCCAAGATAACCTGTAGTGCTCAGCTCTCTGTTCCGGAGTTGGGCATGATCAGGGGGTTTGGGTTGGTAGGTTTTTGTCTTTTTGTATATGTCTCCTGAAGCCTGGAAGGGGTCAAGACAGTGATTCTTGGCCTGGCCCCTTAGTTGGACTCCAAGGTGGGTGGGTAAGGGAGGGATAAAAATATAATAAAATACACATGGCTTTTTCAAAAATACCCCCCCAAAAGGAGGGGAAGGCAGCATCCCTTTTTTTCGGGGGACTTTCAAACAGAAGCGATTTGATATGAGGTACGACAGAAGACAGGTTCTGGGCTTCCTGGCTCGTATGGAAGGGAAGGGAAAGCAGGAAAGACCCCTTTATCTCTGAGCCCCTTTTGCCATCCAAAAGGGCTTTAAAGGGTTTCTAGCAGGTGACCCTCAGTCAGTCAAAAGGTTGAGGAAGGGCTCATTTCTAATTCAATGTCGATCAAAAAAGAAATCTGACCAGCTGTTGAGAGCAACAAAGATAGTGGACGGGGAGATCAGGGTGACTCCTCATAAACAGTTAAATTGTAAAAAGGTGTGATTCGCTGCAGAGATCTATCAGGGGTCTCAGGGGCAGAAATCAAGACGGAACTGGCGTCCCAAGGTGTGACGGAGGTGCGCAGGGTGAGGGTTTTAAGAAAGGTTCAGAGAGAGTGGACACCAACACCTCTTTCTGACGTTCTGCAACCCTGTGCTGCCTCGGTCATCAAAGTCGGTTACCTAATGTTCATTTTTCAGCTGTATGTGGCCCCCGTTAAGGTGTTTAAAGATCCCAGAGGTTTGGCCATGTCAGAGACCGCTGTTCGGGGCAGGAGGTGTGCGGTGTTTGCTGAAAGGGCAACCATGATGGGCCGTGCAAAGGTCCGGCACATTGTGCTAACTGCGGTGGCGCCCATCCTCCTCTTCAAGAAACTGTCCTTTTTGGATTCAAAAAATCCACAATACAAAGATTTTAAAACAGAAAAATCTCTTTTTTGAGGCCCGAAAACAGTTGTGGGCAGTCAGACCCCCACAGCATCTTCAATGCTTCGGCCGTAAAGAAAATTTCCACTCGGTCAGTCTGCTGCCGACTGATGAATTTATCTTTTCAAAGACACTGCAAGGAAGAACTGTCAGCTCTGGTGGAAGCAGGTCCCCCACCCCCCAAACCCCACAGTGAATGCCCCTGGTGGAGGCAAAAATCTGCCACCCCCTCAGACTGCCAGCAGTCTACAACATCTGCTGCGGGCAGATTAAAAAACCAGCACCCGCACCTCGAACTCCTCTGTCCAGTGCCTTGCAGGCAAGGAGTTAAACCCCAGTGTGGAGATGGTGGAGATGAGGAAGAAACCTCCACCATCTCCCAAATCCAGACCTCCACCATCTCCAAACTCCAGGCCTTTGTCCCCTGCGGGCAATCTGCCAGCAGGTCCAAAGTCCACCACAGTCCAGTAAAACTAACTAATAATTGCCCATTAGAAACGGACGTTGAAGAGGAATGACCTGATTTCTCCCTTTTCGGGCCCCTGCCCCTGGATGGACAATTTTTCCCTTGGAATATCCGTGGATTAAATTCCCAACTTTGAGGAGGCGCAGCTTCTGTGTCAACTCTAAAACCTTCCGTCGTGGCTCTTCAAAAAACTCAAAATTTAAAGCCAGAAGACTTTTACTCTTTCTGGCTTTAATATTCTTTTAAAACCTGCACAACCGTCCACGTTGGGATGTCGGGCGGTGTTGCCCTTCTCTTACACAAAACTTTGTTGTATAGTCCTGTCATTCTGTCTACCTCCCTTCAGGCTGTAGCTGCGAGAAATCACTCTCACAAGACTGTGACAATCTGTTCTCTTTATCTACCTCCTTCTGTCCCGGTTTGTCGTCGGACTTGTCAGTCTGATAGGAGAACTTCCTCGACCTTTTTTGCTGTTGGGTGACTTTAATGGTCACAATCCCCTTTGGGTAGTGCCAGTACGTCATCCAGGTTGCTAATTGAGGATGTCCTTTCAGATTTGGATTTGTTTTTGTCGAACGACGGATCTGCAACTTATCTCCATTCTTCCACAGGTTCACTTTCGTGCTTAGATTTGTCGGTTTGTGACCCCTCGCTGGTCCTGGACTATGAGTGGTCTGTCTATGACGGGTCTGCACGGAAGTGACCATTTTTCCTTTTCTTTTACAGCCTATATAACTGAACCGCCCCCTGTCTTCAACATCTTCAATTATAAGAAAGCAAACTGGGATCTATTTGCAACCACTATTTCAAAAGAATTCCAGGACACTGATTTTTTTCAGAGTCCAGACCCCGGGAAATCACTGACTAACACCGTGATCAAGTTTGCTAAAGCTTGTATTCCAGTGTCTTCCGATAAACTTCAAATGCCAAAAACACCCTGGTTCAATCAGACTGCCAACAAATTTCAAAAGTTCGCAAACAGCTCAGCGTCGGGTATACCCAAAGACCTTCCCGGTCCCAACGCTAGAGCCCCTCAGAAACTCCGTGCGAAAAACGAGACACACTTTCAAATCAGTAAACGTCGGTCCTGGAGAAACTTCGCTCCAGTGACATCTAAAATTCCAGAAAAAAGTTTGGAAATATATAGAAAAATCAAAGGGAAGAACACCAACCCCTCCATTCATCACTTGAAACTTGCTGATGCTCTGATCACTGACAAACAAAGCGTTTTCCAATCTGTTTGGGCCCCCACCATCCAACAGAACTCCTCTTCTTCAAATAAACTGCAGTCTTTTTAAGAAACAAAGAGGTTAGAGAGAAATCATCATACAATTTTTACATCGACAACTCTGAAACCCATAATCTTCCTTTTTCAATCGTTGAACTCAAATCAGCCTTACAAACCCGCACTGATTCTGCCCTGGTCGGATGACATTTATTATCAGGTTGGGAAAAATTTTTTCCGGAAAGCTGTCTTCAGACTTCTCCAAGTCTATAACCATATCTGGACCACAGGGCCTTTCCGCCCTCCTGGGGGAAAGCCCGATCATTCCCATTCCAAAGCCTGGAAAGGCCTTACCAACCCTTCCAACTATCGCCCAATCGCTCTGACCAGCTGCCTCGTAAGCTGATGGAAAAGGGTGGGCAACTCCCGTCTATGTGGAAGCTGGAAACCGATGGTCTTTTGGCCAGTGACAGTGCGGTTTCCGGAAGTACCACTCGATGGTTGACCATCTAATCCATCTGGAAACCACCATCCGCAATGCCTTTGTTAACAAGCAGCACGTGGGCGCTATCTTTTTCGACCTCGAAAAGGCGTACGACACCACGTGGAAAGCAGGAGTCCTCAAGGACCTGCACAGTCTTGGTTTTCGGGGTCCCCCTGCCCCTGTTCATTCAAAACTTTTTAGCCGATCGACAGTTCCAGGTGCGTGTTGGCACCAAATCTCTGAATCCATGGCAGGAGTTGGGTGTTCCTCAGGGGAGCATCCTTTCTCCCGCCCTTTTCAGCATTAAAATAAATGACATTGTCCAATCGGGAAGACTGGGCACCGAGTCCTCTCTGTTTGTTGATACTTTGCGCTGTATGCAGTTGGGGCTTTTACCCAGTGTACAGCGTCGACTCCAACTTTGCGTCAACAGAAAACAAAAGTGGGCCGAGGGGAAAAAGGGTTTACCTTCTCCCGTACCAAAACTCAGTCAATTCATTTCCACAATTTTCGTCGATTCTTTGATGATCCTGAAAATTTGTCTAGACAAGTCCACCATTCCGTTGTAAAAGAAGCCAAATTCCTGGAGTTATTTTTTGACCAAAACTCAAATTTCTCAGCCACATCAAAAACCTCAAAACTTTTTTGCCAGAAAGCTCTGAATATTCTGCGGGTCGTAGCACACACCCACTGGGGCTGATAAGAAAACTTTGCTGCACCTCTACAGAGCCTTGGTCCGTTCCAAAAATAGACTACGGGTTTTGCCGTGTACGGCTCTGCAAGACCCTCTTACCTCAAACTCTTGGACCCTATCCACCATCAAGGGCTTCGTCTCTGTCTTGGACGTTCTGCACCACCCCTGTGTACAGCCTGTACGCAGAGGCGGGTGAACCTTCATTGTCCAAAACCCCAGGCTGAAACTGTCTTTGAATTATTATATCCGACTGTTCTCAGAACCGCAGAATCCTGCCTATGACTGTGTCTTTGTCCTTCCGTTCCAAAGAAGTTTGAAAACAACCCGAAATGTATTCCGCCGTTTGGTCTTCGTATGCAGCCTCACGTGCGGAATGCAGGTCTAGACCTAGGAGTTGTGTCGGATTTTTCCAAGTTTCCGGATCAACCTCCGTGGGCCTTCTTCACGCCAGAGATTCGGTTTTGATCTTGCAGCTTTTCGCAAAGAGTTACCAGCTCTCTGGCGTACAAGGCTTTGTATGCTGAGCTCTGTTCCAAATTCCCATCCTACAAAAAGTTTTTACTGACGGTTCCAAGTTCTGAAGAGGGAGTGGCCTGGGCAGCTACTGCCCGGGGCTCCTTCTCAGATACTGTTGAAACATATTCATTCAGATGCTTCTGTATATTCTGCTGAACTTACTGCTTGGTTTTGGCTTTGAAGATAATATCACAATCTTCGAAGAGGGACTTTCTGGTTCTGTCGGATTCGCTGTCAGCTTTGGAGGCTATAGCTGGCCGCAACCTTCAGCATCCAGAACTTTTACTTTTTTTTTAACTTTTTTAGCAACTGAAGGCGGACGGTTTTTCAACATTCTCTTGCTTGGGTTCCTGGGCATGTTGGCATCGGCGGGAACGAAATGTTGATCGTTTAGCCAAGAACGCCACGAGAGAAACTGTCCAACATTTATATCCCTGCTCAACGTGAAACCCAAAAATTAACGATTATGTGAGAGACCTCTGGCAGGAGGATTGGAACACACAGACGACTAACAAACTCTTTCAGATCCGTCCAAACCTTTAAGGACTTCCTCCCATCCACGTCGGGAGGTCGTAAAGAGGAAAAAGGTTCTGTGCCGGCTGCACACCGGCCATTCGTATTTTACCCCTGCTTACCTTTTAAAAAGTGAAGAAGCTCCGTGGTGCATTCCATGTCATGCGCCACTCACAACAAACATGTTCTTTTAGAGTGTTGGGACTTGCACGATGTGAGACACAAACATTTTTACGGGGGAGTCCATGAAGATCCTGTTCAGGGATGTCCGCCTGACGTGATCTGAGTTTTTGAGAGAGATTAACTTTTTTATCTGATTTAAGATTTTACGGCAGAAAGATTTTAACAAAGTTTCTGTGCGTTTGTAGACGATGTCATTTAACAAGATGGGGTGAAAGTTTTTTTTTTTGTTTTTTTTTAAATGACTGGTGAGTTGATTTTAACGTGGTTGACAGCCCTGATATGGCCTTTGCGGTCGGCTGGGCTATAAGCACATTATCTTTTTCTTATCTTATCACTGAAGAATCTCCATCCTCACTCCTCGCAAACCCGTGCATTACTACACAAGCGACTGTAAAGCTCAAAAAATAACTACATTCACATGAACAAGTCTCACAAAGAAAATATGAAAAAGTCTCCCCCAGAAAATATGAACCATACCAACTGGGAATGAACCCATATCCAATCAACATAACTTGTCAACACATATTATCAACAAAGCACCCGATATGACTGACTTCCTCTAGTTGCAGCTTGCTAGACTACGCGACTTAAATAGTCAGCTCCGACATTCTGTCGACCGGGAATGTACTGCACTCGGTACCTGTAGGCTGCAGTGCCATGCCCAACGCAGAACCCTGCTGTTTTCAACTGCGCCTCCTGCAGGAATTTGAGTGGTTGATGACAGTCCCTATCACGAACTCTTTCCCATACAATATTTGTGGAATTTCTGCACGGCCCACACGACAGCTAAACACCCCTTCTCCACCGTTGCGTAACCCTTCTTCACACTTTGTCAACTTCCTGCTAGCATACCTCACAGGGAACTCGACCCCTTCATGCTCCTGCAACAATACTGCACCACTCCACCGCCTAAAGCTCTGTCCGCAACAAAAATGGTTTGGACATATCTGGTAGCTTCAAGATGGGACGGAACCTAGTCTTTCCAACACCGTCTGCAGTGCTTGCTCTGCAGCGTCTGACCACTCGACCACTCCCGGGTTTCCCTGCCTTGACCAAATCACTGAGAGGACTCGTGATTGCTGCGAAATTTGGAACAAACTCCCTATAGAAACCAAAAAAACCCTTTAGCAGACTCCTGACTTCTGTTTGTCTTTGGTTCTTGAATTCATCATCTTTTCCCCCTTTCCCTTTTTCCGGCTGCTTTGTGTCGCCTCCGACAACAAAACCTAGAACTCCTACTGTCTAGCCTTCATACAGTGACACATCCCTGTAAGACTCTTCTGGAAACTTAGGCAACAAACCCCCCCCTTCTTCTGCTGGGTCTCTTTCCCCTCATCAATGATTGTGCTGCGCCTATGTGCTGAGTCTCACGCTGAATATAATTTGCGGAGGAAATTTGCATAAAAATTTTTGGGTTTTCCCCATTCACATCAATTTCGGTAATCCCCCCGACCTTTCAGTGATGGTGAATGGTCCTTTCCAATGCATCCAGCAGCTTCTTGTGACCCGTGGGAAGCAGTAACGGACTTGATCTCCACCTTGGGGGATTGCTTCCTCACCTTCCGTCATATTGCTTCTTCTGAACGCCCAGCCTCCTGCAAACTTTCCTTTGCAACCTTACATGTCTCATACCCGTGCCCACCTTTGGAACAGGGCGAGATTGGGCCAATCAGATCAACAGCCACTCTCCTGAACGGTGTGTCAATTTTAAAGGGGAATTTTAAGAGGCGCCTTCCTCTCACCCCTCTTGTGGCCGACCTTTGACAACGTCACATGACATGCAAAACGCTTGATGTCTGCCATTGCTCCTGGCCAATGAAGTCATCAAAGATTCGGGCAGGCGTTTTGCTGGTGCCGAGATGACCTGCCATGAGCGACTCGTGACCCACTGACATGACAGTGTCACGATAAACCCGCTGGTACCTCTAACTGAGTTTTCACCTTACCTGTCTTCCCTTGGTTGAACACTCGGGACAACAACCCCCTTTCACAAGAAATTCTGTCTCACCTCCTCTAACCACCTGTTTCTCCCCCACCTCTTGCCAACTCCCAAGACTTCACGAGCGAAGGGGCTTGTTCCTGCGCTGCCCTAAATCTCAGGCACGCATCTATGCCTGACTTTCCTTGCTGGAACGACTACGTTTATCAACCTTTTCCTCCTTCTTGCTCCTGTTTGAACTGCGCCCCTGTACAGTCAACAACTCAGGATCCCCTGGATCCCCTTGCCCTGGAATATTTCCGATGATCACATCATGAAGGGGTTTCTCCATCACCAACGCAGACAACTCGCCCGAGAAGTAAGGGGTACGTACTTCTATCTTAGCAACTGAAACTCCCTCACAGTGCCATCGATTAGAGTACAGGTCTGGATTTGCCCTGTCAAATCCCCTTTCTCGACCACGTTGGTTCTAACTACACCACATGAACAACCAGTGTCTCGTAACACTTTTCACCCTCTGCTGGCCAATCCATCCTTCTTCCACTGGTAACGAACCACTCAGCCTAGTGCCCTCCAACCCTGACACTGACTGCTGTCCAGTGCTAGCCATAGCTGCACTCCACCCTCTTCAGATTGGAATCCCTTTTGGTTCCACTGCAGGTCTTTTCCCCTTGACGACCCTTATCCCCTCTTGCAACTGCTGCCTTCGGGAAACCCTCATGCGACAATCCCTCGCCAAAATGTCCCTTCTTTGGAACAAATGAAACACCTAATGTCCCTCTCTCTTTAAAATTTTATGGTTAACTCAGGCTGCAACCTGACAAAATCTGTTCCTTCATAACCACTCTTTAAATTTTCAGCGAACCCTTCTTCGTAACCACTCAACTCTAACCATTTATCAAAATAGTGATCTAAACGGCACCAAACTGAGTGTACGTTTCACCTGCTTGCAATCTAGCTGAACGAAATTTCTTCTGAATCCTTCCTCTGTGAGGTCAATCCCTTCATCAACGATTCCTTCACAGCAAACCCAAAAACAATTGGGTGTCTGCTGGCAATGCAGTGAAATCTGTAAAAGCCTTACCCGTCAATAGCGCTGACAAATGCGCCCACTCTTCTGAAGGCCAACCCCGACTCGTCGCGAACGTTCAAAACGACTGATGTATCATCAACGAATCTGTTCCTTCAAGAACTTTGGCAACTTTGGTCGGGGGGCGTAACTGCGCACAGAGTCACTGGAAACTGAACTACCATCCTCGGTGGTCCCCTTTGATTCTCACTTTCTCTAACTCTAATTGAACCTTTAATCTTTCCGTTCCTGCTTCATTCTTTCTGTTTCCTCGTCTCCCTTAATCTTTCTGTTTCCTGCGCTTCGTTAGCCTGATTACCTGAATCCTTAATCTTTCTGTTTCTTGCTTTTCCCTTTAGCCTTTTCCTGCTCTGCTATTTCAATGCACACGGGTCTTTCCGCACGTTCATCTCTTTCCATCTTCTGTTGGTTCAACTAACGCTCGCAACTCTTCTCCTGAGTAGCCTAATCAGACGACGCTCACAAGTTGTTCAATAGGGGTGTTCTTTTCTTCCGCCATTATCTCTTCTTTTTTTTTTTGAACAAGATTTTATTACTACGACAGCCAAACTGGTGGTTACCGAACAGGGACGTAATGCACAATCCATGAATGATAATATTAGCTGGGACAACGTAATTAGTTTTTATAAGACGCCCACGCCTGACCCAACTATGAGAGCGAATTATAGGCAATCTGTGCGAAATAAGTACTCTGGGGCTGAAATGCCAAGCCTAGTATTAACTATCTTGGAAGCAATGCCAAGCCTAGTATTTAACATCTTGGGAACATACAGTAAGACAACACCTTGTCTTAGGATTACAACACTTGAATCCCACCCAGCTTCCTCTCTGAGAAGTTGAACAATTATAATAAATGGCCAGAATATCCTGGCAGGCTCGCCAATAAATTGATCAACCTCGGTGATGTCGATGGAGGAAGGACTAGCGCACAGCCCAAACACACTCACAGCTTGCTTACGATCTCATTCATATATCATGCATTCGTCACATCAAACCACTAGTAAAGTCTATAACTTTACTACACATGATCATAGAACGAAACATCAATGCATATGGAATCAAACAAAATAAAACATTCTCTCTTTCCTGAATTTCACAAAATCATTTATCTACCCGGGTATAAATAGATTTCTACTTTACCTGGCCAGGTGATCTTAACTATTCACGAATCACTGTCTTTTCTTTTCCTTTTTTTTTTCTTTTCACTGTCACTTCACAAGCACGACACAACTGCTGGCACTGGTGTTGGTCTGCTGGCACCTGGTCAGGTCAACTGCTGGCACTGGCGTTGGTCTGTGGTTCTGCTTGACGAAGTGACGCTGCCAGGTATGAGGTCGAACCCCCGGTTTAGATGGAACAGTGACTATCAACATCGATCTGTTCTCCTTTCTTTCTTCCTGCATTAACACATTGCACTCTCTCTCTCTCTTCTAGTCTGCTCTATCAAATGGACATGGTTGCTTTCTTTTCCTTTTCTTTTCTTTCTTTTTCTTCATTAGTTAGCAACTCTCTCTCTCCACATCTCTCTTTAGTCCTTCCTCTGCAGACTATCTACGGTGCTAAATGCTACAACTTGGTTCTCTCCTCTCTCCTCATCTCTCTCTCTCTCTGCCCTTCTCTCCTGCAGAGCTTACACTCAGAACCTCTCTCTCTCTCTCTCTCTCCCTGTTCGTTCCCCTTTTTCTCTCTCCCTCACGCATTACTTTATCCCTACCTACGTGCCCAAGGGTGAGTACCATTGGTCAGTATTTTTACTGCCTCGTACCCGAAGTTATCTCCCTCTAATTCCATTGGATATTCAAATCATACAGTCACGCCTACACGCCTACTCTCTGTGGTGGTCAATTGGTCATTTAATTGATTAGCTTGATTTCACCCCCACCACACACTACCTTCTCCCTCTCCCTTTCCGGCGACGTCGACCTAATTGTGGGCACTGGTCGTAAATTGGCCAGATCAGTCTGGCCCAGACCTATCGAGACGTTGGTCAGCCACTCCGACTGTCTATGAGGCCAATGCTGTCTCCGTGGAAGATTAGATTAGCCTCTCGCTGTGCTCAAATTGGCCGGATGAGTCTGATCCGGGCGTCGAGACTCGTTTGACCAGACATCGAGGCGTCGGTCAGCTACTTTAGTCCGTCTGGCTGGACAGACCGTCTCCGTGGAGCCTCTCCGCTATGCTTAATTGGCTGGACCCGACACATGGGCCCGTCTACCTGGCGCTCAGAATATTTGAGTTTGAGCTTATGTCCAAACAACCTGGACCACGACTTTGGTTGTTTATTTTTTGTCCGTGACAGTAACAAAACGGAATTGTGTGAAAAAAAGAATGTATTTTTCCAATTCTGTTGTCCTATGACTTGATAGGGTAACAAAACCGGAATTGTGTAAAAAAGAATGTATTTTTCCTATTCTGTTATCCTATGACTTGATAGGTAACAAAACGGAATTTGTGTTTCGGAAAATGTGGATAGAATGAAATGAATGTTTATGAAGTGTCTTCAGAAGGAAAGAAAAAAAAAGATTTTGTTTATCTTGTGAATTATCTGAAAATGAAAACAAAACGTGCTGAAAAATATTTTATTCTAATATGGTTTGCAAGAAGATGAGAGTTTTTTGATGCTATGGATAATAAGCTCCAGAGTGAGCGACATAGACTTTTGTTTTTCATTCTGATGTGTGATGTGTTTACATGGGTATCAATATATGTGTTGTTAAACAAGAGTGTGGTGAAATCTTTCCCTTATATATATTGAAGTTGATGAATCGAAATGAAGTGAACATTCTGTGTGTTACAAGAAAGAAATGAACATTTTGTGAATGGACGAAAGACAGTGATTATATTAAATGAATTGAACATTCTTGTTTACAAGAAAGCAAATGAACATGGTGTGAATTAATGAAAGACATTTATAGTTCGGAAGAAAAAAAATCAGTTGTGTAATCATTGTATGCAATGAATTGTGTTCATGGTTTATTGAAGAGATCCAAATGGAAATCCTTTTCCTAAGTTGGAAGACTAGATTGTAAAAGGTTTATATGGAAATCCTTTCCTGTGCAGTGTTATGCTTCCGGAAAAGGAATCTAGTGTGATGATTCCGGAAAAGGGAATCTTGTAATGTTATCATTTGAAAAAAAAATATTGTATTGTTGAACAAGATATGCTGATGTGTGCTCAAGTTATAGTAAAATATGATGTGCTAATGAATATGAACGAATATGTTATGTGGCCTCAAGTTCTAGCAAGATATGATATAGCTAATGAACATGAAGGTAGTTAACACGGCTGTTCAGAGCAAGTTACTTAGTTTTTGAGTCGCAGGGGAGTTTACAGCTGCAGAGGCCAAGCTGTGAATGCAGGTCAGGAAAGGGTGTTTTCTGCAGGCCGCTCCCAACCACCAGCTAACCGTTGTACTCGGCCAACTGAATGTCATCAGTGCATAGCTGGTCTGGCAGCAAGTGTTCGGCATGGTTGAGCGGCCATTACAAATGGGCTATAGTTTGATAATTAGTTATTGTCATGAAAAATGTAATATATCTGCTTTTTGAGATGACTGAATTGCGAATTCCCAACAATTCTTTTTAATACCAAAGTCGACTGGGTTTATTTTCCCTGTAAGATAACGTAGATGCGGCATGAAAGCTTGTATGCAAGTGGCAGGCAATATTGGAACAATGACAACACACACAAAATTGTGCAAAAATGACGTCATCAACTTTCTGGGAAGTTAATTTTCCATAGTTAATTAGTAAACAAGTTTGATACATGCCTCTGCTCAGACTACAGCAACAAAAATGTTGGATTAGAAATATGTAAAGCCTTGTTTGTTTGCCCTTTCACTAAGTGTCTCATTCAGAACGGAAAAATAAAGCTGTGAGTTGTGATTCTAATGAATGGTGGCCATGATAATCAAGGTAGTTAATCAGTTCCCCCAGTTGAATTTCCCGAAGGAACTGGCTATACCCAGGTGAGGCGCCGTGATTGTGACGCCGATCTCCACTGCTGTGGACGTCGTCGTGAGACACATCTGCCTACTTGTTACTACGCCCGTGACCGAGGGGCCAGCGACTACGTCAAGGTCATCGGGT
>JAFLJL010002461.1:22500-25891 GCA_018398815.1 Conus ventricosus | reverse complement strand
TCAAAATAGAGAAACAAAACAACAACATGAGTGTCCACAGTAATTGCGACATATGCATTTCCGATCATCACATCTTGATTTCCTCGCAAGTCTCCCGCTTTCCACTCGATGACACTCATTCTCCGCATCATCACTCCCACTACTTACATTGGTCCATTCACCCCGCTCCCTATCAGGAAGCCCAAGACCAGAAGTCCGTTGCTAAAACGAGGAGTCAATGGAGTCACTCCTTCCACGCCGCTCCTGTCCTTCAGACAACAGACGTCACCCAACCGTCAGTCGGCCACCAGCTTGACAACGGCCACTCTCACCAGCTCAGGTGCGGAAGGGGACCACGGCACAGCAACTAATCAGGTTCTGAAACCCGAGACGGACCCACGACCAGGCGCACAGAAAAACTGTTGAAACGCCCACGAAATTGGGGGACAATAATGTCCACGCCACAACTCCACCACTGTGGGGGAACAGGAGCTCCAAGCCAAGCACAAGCATACGTCGTGTGAGGGAAACTCTAGTCTCCACTGACTCGTCACACACAAGTGACCTCCCCTGTCTGCCTGAACTCAGTTCAGGCCACGTCAAAATTCAAACCGGTTTGTTGGACTCTGGGAACGAAGTATCTAAGGAAGACACACGCACGCTTGCATGCAACAAAAAAATAACATGCACAGGCACACAACTTCCAAACACAATGTTTTCTTTTAAAGCCTAGCTATCACACACTTTTCCTAAAATAAACAGTCGGAGGAGCAAATCTAACCCTGTATCGTGACACTCGGGAGACTATAATTAGCTGTGAAATAGTTAGTCTCCGATTTACGTCATAATGACCAGTAGTCAGTGGCACTGACCACAAGTAATCTACATTGTACAAGGTACACAAGCACTCAGGAAACACTAATTAGCTGTTAAATAGTTAAAATCTCCGATTTACGTCAAATGACCAGTGGTCAGTGGCACTGACCACTAGTCATCTGCATTGTACAAACTAAGGTGCACAGGTACTCAGGAGACTAAATAGCTGTAAAATAGTTAAAAGAGGCAAACCGGGATGAAGCAACAACGGTACTTGGTCACAACCACACGTGGTCACAACGACATTTTGTCACAACTACGCTTGGTCACATTGGCACTTGGTCACATTGGCATGTAGCCGTCTTTCTTTCCACGCATGCACGGCGTACTCACACACCCGAATATTGACCCACGCATGTAAGCTAGTGCGAGATATGTTAGTGAACCAGGGTGTGTGTGTGGGGGGGAGGGTTGGGGAAGTAGCAGATCCATCTATTGAGGAGAGTCTAGAACTACACTTTGTCTAAACCCAACTGACTGTGTATAGGAATGGGAGGGGGGGTAAATATGCAGGCTAACACAATTTTTTGAAGGCGGTGTGCGTGTTGGGAAAAGGTAGAGGAAAACCCTGAATAACCCTCTCTTGTTTGAAGGGTGGGGTGGGGTGGAGAAGATTCCAAATAGTCCTAGACTGACCCTTTGGGGGTGGCGAGTAAATCCAGGCTAGCCCAAACGTACCCCTGCGGGGGTAAGTTCCAACTAGGGGGGGGGGGGGGGGGGTAAGTTCTAGCTAGTCCTAGAATGACCCCCGGGGGTAAAAGCAGGCTAGCCCAGACTTACCCCGGGGTAAGTTCCAGGGGGGGTAAGAACGGCTGTTACACCGGTAACTATGACCACAGACTCCAACAGTGTTCAGGGCATCATGTGACCGCTCCTGTCGGCCATCTGCACTGCAGAGGTGGCGTGGACGGGGGGGGGGGGGGAGAAAAGGGTGATGGAGGTATCGACTGCACTCTGCCTGAGGTCAGGGAACCGTGTCTATCAGAGGGTTGTCTGCAAACATCCGTGAAACAGGGAGAGACCGCTTGGGTTGGTAACAGGGACAACTGCAGTCATGCAGACATAGTTTGAATGAATGAGCGAATCAGACATCACAAGAAGCCTGCGGAGTCAACTCAACGAACGAAATGAGAGTTCCGTGACTATGTCACTGAACTCCGAGACAGGAAGTGTCTGAACGTCTGGACTGAAACAAAAAGAAAGAAGAAGAACCAACCAGATAACATTATAAAAATCGACACCCAAACTGGCAAACGCGAATGACCGAACACAGCTAAGGTCATCGAGTCTGAAACTCGCTGGATCCCTGCTTTGTGTGCTGCACATGTGTGTGTGTGTGTGTGTGTGTGTGTGTGTGTGTGTGTGTGTGTGTGTGTGTGTGTGTGTGTGTACAAGTGAGCAGACTTGGAAAGTTTTGGGGAGTTTTAACAGAAAAACTGATTGATGGTAAACGGTAAAACTGGAAGTATAGTCTAAACAGCGATAGATATTTCTCTTTTTAGAGAACTTAAATTCTGGAAAGGCTGAAACATCATTTTCTTGACTTTAATAACTATTTTTAAAAGCCTTTTATGACAAATATAGGGGGTTGAGTTTCTGATATTTTTGAACAGGTCTAGTCATACAAATGTTGATGAAAGTGTCCATAGATGATGTCCATATAAAACGTCCATCGTGCTGGAGATCCGAATTGACGAAGAACAGTTTTTGTTTGTTTCCATGTCCAACTCTTAAGAATTTTGGAATGAGGTGAGCATTTTTTCCCACAGCCCTTGTTTCTCCTTGCTGATCTGCTGATGATGGATCGGAATTGAATAGTTCCGAAAACTTGAATTTGCACATATCTGTACAAAGCCTGCAGAAAAAGGCAGCACGTGTTTAATTAGTAAAATTGTGAAGGTTCTTTTCAAGTTATTATTGACATCTTATGCTCTCTCTCTCTCTCTCTCTCTCTCTCATCTCTCTCTCTCTCTCTCTCTCTCATCTCTCTCTCTCTCTCTCTCTCTCTCTCGTTTTGCCTTATAACCACATCATATAAATGTAAAAGAAAGAACAAATGTTGATAATTAATTATTGATGCATTGTAATTGTCTTAGTTTATTATTCTTAGCAGTTTGTTGTATGTTAATCTTTTACAAAAGGAATGTAATTCTCTCTCTCTCTCTCTCTCTCTCTCTCTCTCTCATCTCTCTCTCTCTCCTCTCTCTCTCTCTCTCTTCTACCCCTCTCTCTCTCTCTCTCTCCCCTTCGATAGGAGGATCGCTTATTCCATATATCTGGTGTGCTAACTCTTTTCTTCTTTGTAATCATTTCTTTATTCTTGTTTGTTGTTTAAATCGTTTCTTTTCCTTTTAAAGTCATCTACGCCTGAACTGTTAGTGCATAAACTTTTTAATGTTGTGAATATATGTGTTGTTTGTTAAAAGTTTTGTAAGTTTTCGTCGCTAGTCATACTTAGTCCCTTAACGGCAAGGCCGATGAAAAAAACATGTGTTTGCTTATCTGTTACCCTTGGAAATAAAGATTATCATCATCA
>JAFLJL010002461.1:15000-17500 GCA_018398815.1 Conus ventricosus | reverse complement strand
ACTGGTTTGACGAAGACACAGGAAACGGTCCCTTGCAAATTTCGCTTTGTACAAAACTTTTCACATGTGTTCAAGAAGCCCTGAGCTTGTCGTTGTTCGTCCTGCACCTTGTAATTAATCAGCGTGGGGAAAGTTTTCCGTCTAGCAGCTCCGCTACACAGTCGAAGATGTGGTGTGGACGGGTCAACATCTTCACCTCTTTTGGCTAACTGCACACATTCCAGGTATTCACTACATCCTGTTGCTGTGACCGGCTCTGTGTATTTCCTGTTCCTCTGACTGGCTCTGTGTACTTTCTGTTGCTCTGACTGGCTCTGTGTTCTTTCTGTTGCTCTGACTGGCTCTGTGTTCTTTCTGTTGCTCTGACTGGCTCTGTGTACTTTCTGTTGCTCTGACTGGCTCTGTATTCTTTCTGTTGCTCTGACTGGCTCAGTGTTCTTTCTGTTGCTCTACTGGCTCTGTGTTCTTTCTGTTGCTCTGACTGGCTCTGTGTTCTTTCTGTTGCTGTGACTGGCTCTGTGTTCTTTCTGTTGCTGTGACTGGCTCTGTGTTCTTTCTGTTGCTCTGACTGGCTCTGTGTACTTTCTGTTGCTCTGACTGGCTCTGTGTACTTCCTGTTGTTCTGACTGGCTCTGTGTACTTTCTGTTGTTCTGACTGGCTCTGTGTATTTTCTGTTGCTGTGACTGGCTCTGTGTTCTTTCTGTTGCTCTGACTGGGTCTGTGTTCTTTCTGTTGCTGTGACTGGCTCTGTGTTCTTTCTGTTGCTCTGACTGGGTCTGTGTTCTTTCTGTTGCTCTGACTGGCTCTGTGTATTTTCTGTTGCTCTGACTGGCTCTGTGTTCTTTCTGTTGCTGTGACTGGCTCTGTGTTCTTTCTGTTGCTCTGACTGGCTCAGTGTTCTTTCTGTTGCTCTGACTGACTCAGTGTTCTTTCTGTTGCTCTGAGTTCTTTCTGTTGCTCTGACTGGCTCAGTGTTCTTTCTGTTGCTCTGACTGGCTCAGTGTTCTTTCTGTTGCTCTGACTGGCTCAGTGTTCTTTCTGTTGCTCTGACTGGCTCAGTGTTCTTTCTGTTGCTCTGACTGGCTCTGTGTTCTTTCTGTTGCTCTGACTGGCTCTGTGTATTTTCTGTTGCTCTGACTGGCTCTGTGTATTTCCTGTTGCTCAGACTGGCTCTGTGTTCTTTCTGTTGCTGTGACTGGCTCTGTGTTCTTTCTGTTGCTCTGACTGGCTCTGTGGTCTTTCTGTTCCTCTGACTGGCTCTGTGTATTTTCTGTTGCTGTGACTGGCTCTGTGTACTTTCTGTTGCTATGACTGGCTCTGTGTATTTCCTGTTGTTCGGACTGGCTCTGTGTTCTTGCTGTTGGTCTGACTGGCTCTGTGTTCTCTCTGTTGCTCTGACTGGCTCTGTGTTCTTTCTGTTGATCTGACTGGCTCTGTGTATTTCCTGTTGTGTTGCTGTGGTGCCTCAAAAGAACCTGAACATGCTAATAAAGGGCCTCTGGTGCCTCAAATGAACCTGAACTTACTAATAAAGGGCCTCTGGTGCTCAAATTGAACCTGAACATGCTAATAAAGGACCTCTGGTGCCTCAAAAGAACCTGAACATGCTACTAAAGCCGACACCTGGACTCGAAGTCACCGAGGACATGGACACGTGGAGAGGAAATCGAGAGTGAGGTCAGTGAGAGAGCAGGACATGAACAGCAACAGAATTCTAAGTCTTTTTCATGCTGAGCGATGAGAATGAGAGTGATCAAGATGACGCCATGGAGAGAGCAGGACATGAACAGCAACAGAATTCTAAGTCTTTTTCATGCTGAGCGATGAGAATGAGAGTGATCAAGATGACGCCATGGAGAGAGCAGGACATGAACAGCAACAGAATTCCAAGTCTTTTTCATGCTGAGCGATGAGAATGAGAGTGATCAAGATGACGCCATGGAGTTCTCTCCAGTCGGACACTGCATGACAGGCTGTGCTCGGCGTTATCTTGTGCAGTATATTTGTATGCACGAAAGCCAACTGACTGTATGGCTCGGGTCTTCTTTAAACCACTGGACTGTATGGCTCGGGTCTTCTTTAAACCACTGGACTGTATGGCTCGGGTCTTCTTTAAACCACTGGATTGTATGGCTCGGGTATTTTTTAAACCACTGGACTGTATGGCTCGGGTCTTCTTTAAACCACTGGATTGTATGGCTCGGGTCTTCTTTAAACCACTGGATTGTATGGCTCGGGTCTTCTTTAAACCACTGGATTGTATGGCTCGGGTCTTCTTTAAACCACTGGACTGTATGGCTCGGGTCTTGTCATTTAAACCACTGGACTGTATGGCTCGGGTCTTCTTTAAACCACTGGACTGTATGGCTCGGGTCTTTTTTTAAACCACTGGACTGTAAGGCTCACATATACATGGCTCTGACGGGAATCGAATCCACGACCAACCACTCCGCAATCCACCACGCTAACCACTACATCACAGCGGCTGGTAAGTCCCTG
>JAFLJL010002461.1:2500-7500 GCA_018398815.1 Conus ventricosus | reverse complement strand
TGGTTTTGGTTTTGGTTTTGTTTTTATTTAAGTAAAAGACAGTCGACACACATGCAGGGATGTATGTGTTTGTGACATAATAGGGTTGGAGAAAGATATTTTTAGGTTGTAGGGAGACGGTCCCGTTATGAATTTTAGTAGTCGGAAAGAAGGGTAAGGTAAAGTTTAAGGCGGGTAGCTCAGCAGTTGACAGGATAAAAACGGAGGATGTGCAGCATGTAATATTGTATAAAGTATGGTTGTGTTGGCATAATGAGGATTAACCACTGGGTTATCTGACAAGAGATGACAGAGTGGGGTGCTGGATGGAAATTTTGGCGAACAAATCATGTGTTGATATATGGTAATTGACAGTGCAAAGAGGGGTAAGAATATGAAGGATTTATGGCTGCGAGCCGATTCTCTCGTATGAACATGCTAGAACTGTGAACCGCTAAGAGTTAATTTTTTTTTGTTTTTTTTTGTTTGTTTTTGAAAGATGTGTATTACGACTGATTACTGTGTGGAAACATTTCCTTGTGAGATTGCCCATTTCCTAGTTTATTTAGTATTTCCTAAGGGGACCCATGGAGTCCGTGTTGGATTGCTTTGATTGGTTTTTTTTTTCTCCGAGAATTATGTGTGTCATAATTTCAGATGTGTGAGCCATAATTTCATGTGTAATAGCGTGGATGGGGCTCAGGGAGAATATTGTTTTACTGCTATTGTAAGGGTTGGCAGGAAATGGATTTGATAACCCCAAAGCGAGTAATGGGTTGGGGGGGGTGTATTCGAAATTCAAGGGGTCACTCTCATGCCCGAGTGGGAGGAAGGCAACGGAGATGGAGAGTTAAAGCTTTACCAGGTAGCCTATAGGCCTTGATGACTCGGTTGTAGCAACACTACAGTAGTGGCCTACAGTTGTGTCAGCAGGTGGTATCCTGTTCCGTCCTGAGGGGGGGCCAGACCACCGCAGTCTGCTGCCGCGTGCCGGCAGGTGAGCGGCAGTTTCCCGTTGCCTGTTGCTTTACCGGGGAAGGGCCGGCTGCCGTCTGGGGTGCAGCTCTCCTCCTGCTGCCGGGGTTCTTCCTGGAGTTCCCCAGCCACCTGTTGCTCTACCCTGTTCGGCGTCCTGTGAGAGGGCGCTGCACCAGACCTCCCCTCACCCTCAGTGTCCGGCGGGGCCTTCAGAGGAGGAGGTGTCCTTCGAGCCCCGGACTCGTCGAGAGGGCGTCTGGTGTGTGGGTGCGCCGGGTGTCGTGCCCAGCGCAGGGGAGGAGTCAGACCGTGAGGAGTCACGGTCGGCGGCCGGGTGAGAGTCTTCGGGGAGTCAGCCCGTGAGGCCACGGACAGCGCTGAGGAGCGGAGTCATCCGTGGAGGAGTCAGCCTGCGAGGGTCCACGGACAGCGCTGAGGAGCGGAGTCATCCGTGGAGGAGTCAGTCTGTGAGGGTCCCCGGACAGTGCCAAGGACTGGAGCTTTCCGGGCCGGGATAGGTTGTCCCATGGGTGTTGTAGAAGGGGTGTAGCGTTAGGCAGTAGGGTAGGGGTGTTAGCTACTGCCTCCTTTTGGGACGTAGTGGCCAGCACAGTGTAGGGTACTGGTCGTTGCCTCCCCTAGGGACGCAGTGCCCAGTGCGATAGTGGTCCCGGGTCAAAAGAGAAGGGTGGGTCCTGGGAGAGGTGTGGGTGGTAGTAGGTTAAAGTTTAGAGTCCCTTGGGTTATTTTGGTCCTTAGTAGTTAGCCACCACTGTGCGGGCTATCTCTGCGTCCCTAGGTCGCAGTGATATACCGCAACTGGTGCTGTAGCATAGGTTAGGGTTCTCAGGGTCGTAGTAGGGTAGGGTGGGTCAGTGAAGAAGTGGGATACCGGTGTTGGTTGTAGATGGACGTGAGTAGTGGCGCCATGGTATGTTTGGGTGTGTGAAATAAAGAGGTGCGCGTGATTGTAAAGCTGTGTTAGTGTGCTGTGTTGTCTGCTCTAGTGTGTAATAGGTGTGGGTAGGGGTGGTAGGGCCGTCCGCTTAGCGACCGTGACACACACACACACATACATACATACATACATACATAATTCTCTCTTTCTCTGTCTGTCTGTCTGTCTGTCTCTCTCGCTCGCTCTCGCTCTCGCTCTCGCTCTCGCTCGCTCTCTCTCGCTCTCTCTCGCTCTCTCTCGCTCTCTCTCTCGCTCTCTCTCTCGCTCTCATCTCTCGCTCTCTCTCTCTCTCTCTCTCTACTCTCTCTCTCTCTGACATACACACGCGCGCGTGCGCCACGTAAGCACGCACAACACACACAGACATGCTCTCTCTCTCTCTCTCTCTCTCTCTCTCTCTCTCTCTCTCTCTCTCTCTCTCTCCTCTCTCTCTCTCTCCTCTCTCTCTCTCTCTCTCTCTCTCTCTCTCTCTCATTTTGCTGTCCATGCCACCTCTATGGCATTGCTTCCAGGCTGCTCATTCCGACTTCCCTACCACAGTCATGACTGCATCGTCATGCAACACCGGTACCGGCAATCCACAGGGAGCAGTCCATGTCAAGTCATCACAAGCTAACCACCCAGAGGAGACGCCGCACTTCTGTCCAGTCACTTCGCTGCTGTTCCATGGTGCCTTTTCTTATTCAACACACGCAGGAAACCACGTACTACCCCCAACCCTGTGACCACAGTAGCTGCTTCGTCGCGGAGTCAGCGTGAGTGAGTGGTCCCACCGGAGGCGCCACTACCTCTGATCAACGAGAATCCCCATGAGTTTGGCAATACCGGATACTCCAACAGAACCTCACCAAGGGCATAGTCGAGGAGAAGAAATCAAAACTGAGGTCGCCATGAGAGCAGGGCATGAAGGGCCACAAAAATGTGGGACATTGCTTTATGTTGATTGATGAGGATGAGATGATAAAGATAATCCAACGGATTTCTACACGGGTCTGACACTGCATGGCAGGGTTCTGTTCCACGCTTAGTCTCAAAAGATAGTCTGGCAGCAACCAGGCCCGGAAGTTACAGACACCTGCAGTGTTGGTCAGAAAAACTTAAGTAACACTCTCAGATGTGTGATGTGATCTCCCCCCCCCCCCTTCTCTCTCTCTCTCTCTTTCTCTCTCTCTCTCTCTCTCTCCTCTCTCTCTCTCTCTCTCTCTCTCTCTCTCTCTCTCTCTGAAACATCAAGGTGGGTTTAAAAGTCGTTCTTCAACTATTGACCATATTCACGCTACTAGCTGCTGTGCAAAAACAGTTTGTAAATAATCAAAAGTTGTATGTTGCCTTTGTTAATTTTGAAAGACTTTTGATTCAATCTCTCGTAAACTTTAATGGCCTATTTCGATTTTTGTTTTATACAATGAGGTTAAAGGTAAATTACATCGTTGCATAAAAAAGCATGTACAGTGAAGAAACAGCAAGAATACGATCAAGAGCAAAATAAGCTGATTCTTTTATGGGTTCTCGTGGTGTTAAACAGGGTGATGTTTGTAGCCCCATGTTGTTTACGTTGTTCATAAACGAGCTAGTTCTGGAAATAATTGAAAATAGTGACTTTTGATTTTATAGAATTGTTTATTTTGCTATTTGCTGATGATGTTATATTATTGGTCTCCAACGTCTACTTAATTCTTTATACTCTGCAGCCAAAGAACTTGAATACAAGTTAACATGAAGAAGACTAACATTATTGTGTTTCGTAAGAGTGGGTACTTGTCAAAAGTTGAGAAATGGACCTATGGGAATGAAAGAGTCGTTGTATTTAATGTGCATAAATATCTAGGAATATATCTTAAAACCAAACTCAGCTTTAATTATGCCTGTCACGATATCGCAAACAGAGCAAAGAGAGCAATTGTAATTACTCTTCATATTTTGTATAAACTGGACTGTAATTCATTTAGTGTCTTTGAAGCTAGATAAGACAAGATAATGTTGCTTATACCCCAGCCGACCACAAGGGCCATATCAGGGCTGTCACCACGTCAATATCAACGCACAAGTCATTCATTCACACAACTCTTTAACATACATCTTCCAAAAACCCATCCAAAATTTTTGTTAAAAAAACCTTTCCACTGTAAGCTGTTTGACTCACAGGTTCAACCATTTCTGCAGTAAGGAGCTGAAATCTGGGCTTTCGAAAAAAAAAAGTATATCATAGAGAAAGTTCGCCTGTATACATTGAAGCGTTTCTTAAATGTTGATATGAGAACTCCAAATGATATGATTTATGGAGAACTCGGAAGATATCCAATTTACCTAAACTCATGTGTAAAATGTATTAAATATTGGCTGAAGTTAACTAGAAAGCATGAAGATCTAGATAGGTTACCCTTCATACTAAATGTTGATGTTCTTGGATAATAATGGAAAGAAGACATGGGCTTCTAGTGTGCGACTACCTTTGAATTCTTATGGATGAGGATTTGGTTGGGATAATCAGGGTGTTCAAAACTATCTAGATTTTGTTAAATGTTTTAAAGACAGGATTGCTTATTGTATATGGCAAAATTGGCATGATCATGTTAATCATAGTGATATATCTTACAGTACAGACTCTTTAAGACAACGCATGAGTTAGAACCATACGTCAATGTTAAATTGAATCGATATGTTATGGGCACATAAGCGGAGTTTAGACTTGGTGTTTCTGATATCGCTTGTCATCGTTTCAGATACTACAACTACGCCGAAGGTGATTTACATGCCGTTTGTGTGGTTTAGCTAAAGAGGATGAAGTTCATTTTTTGTTGTGTTTTTTTTTTCACATGATCTTAGAACCAAACTTATTCAACTTAAGTATTTTACTGAACCGTGTCATTTCAAGGTAATATTACTGTAGTCGTCAAGGAAAGAAAACATTATCTCCAATCTGGTTATGTATATTTATGAAGCATAAAAACGACTGCGTTCTGTTGTGTATTTACTTTATTCAGCTGTGTATATTTTCATTGTTGCTGTAGATAGGTTTATTATCTATGTCTTAGGCGTTAGTTGCATTGTATAATATTGTGTAATGCCCCCCTTCAGTATGGGG
>JAFLJL010002460.1:0-23224 GCA_018398815.1 Conus ventricosus | reverse complement strand
GCCTGGTTAGCGATTTAACAAGGTAATGTTTAATTTAGTTTCTGGCCCCACTGCACTGCGGGTCCCGCTGTCTGCCACATTCCTGAAATGGAGTGGACTAAATTTCGATGTCACAACAAGTGAACGTGGAGTTTAGGGGCCCCCACTTTTCGCAAGACTCGCTCGCCTTTTAACATTAACTAGTCGCCTTCTGTCGGAATATTCTTCTGCTGCAAAACTACAACAAAATTGAATAATTTGATCCAAAATGTCCACAATATGGACTTTTTTGTGTTAAATCGCCATGAATAAGCTTACCAACTGAAACCACCATCAGGAAAAAGTTGTTTTTGGCCCTGAACTGCATACACCTCAGGGAGCCGGGCCGCATTCGAATGATAACTTGGATGGGGCCCCGGGCCCCTTAAAGTGTAGTTCAGGATCAAAACACTTGTCGTAGGGGTTTCTTCTCGGGAGTTCGCCTTCTGTTAAAGTACAATAACGTATCTTCAACAGTTGCCCCCCCCCCCCCCCCCCCCCCCCCCACCCCCCCTACCCACATCTTCTAACCCCTTCTCCCTCCTCACCACTGCCATAAATAACAAACACAAACGAACGCGCATTCCCGTGATGATTATCTCGTCTGCCATGTGTCCTAATTCATCACCAATGTGTTAGTTATATGCTGTCATTTAGACCAGTTTAAAGGCTGTTTCGTTCTTTGGAGGGGGGGGGGGGGGGGGGGTAGATTGGGGTTAAACGTACCCAGGGTACAAAGATCAAGGCTAACGTTTTTGTTTGCCCCCTCTGTGTGGTGTGTTGTTGTGTGTGTGTGTGTGTGTGTTGTGTGTGTGTGTGTGTGTGCTTGCGCGCGCGTGTGTGTGTGTGCGTATAAAAAATTTTATTTCACAGAAATTTTCCGCAGCAAATTTTGCAGCTAAGACGCAGGACAAATAAAGAAGGATAATTTCTATATATCTCACACAATGACCAATGATACTAACATCTGTGTTTGAAAAGAAAATAATAAAAGAAAAAGGAACGTGTTATCTGGCAGTATGTCATCATTTCGAAAGTATTTGAAAAAAATTTCCAGATCTTTAGTTTGGCTAGCCCTTGCGGGAAAGAGAGAGAGAGAGAGAGAAGAGGGGGAGAGAGAGAAGAAGAGAGAGAGAGGGGGGGGGGCGAAGGGTTTTAATTTTAATGAAGGGGAGTTGTTGTGAAGGGATGGGTTTTAAGGCTGAAATATTTTTTCTTTTTGGTAGGGGCAGCAAGGTTTTTTAAGGGTAATGTTTGGTTTAGTTGCTGGAAAGGACGGGGGAGGGTTTTTAAGGGTATAATTTTTATTGTTGTCTGGAGGAACGCTTTCAGCGTACAATTTGTGGGGGGCGTGCTGACTGACGGACCTGGCCACGTATTTTTTGTGTAGCTCATAGCCCCACAACACTTTCTTTTCATAAATTGTATTTGCCTCGGGGGGGATGCACCATATAAACGTAACACATTTTTTGACCATTTTGAACAAAAGAAATTTCTTTTTACCTTTGCGTGGGATGTGCGATTGGTGTGTTTGGGGAGAGGGGTAAAGAAAGGAACTTTTAGGTGGACTTTTTTTTCTTGGCAGATGATTAAAAATGATGATGGCATTTATGGCGCCCCATCTCGCGTGTTAGATGAGAGCTAAAATTTCCAGCAAACAAATTTTTTGGGCACAAATAAAAACTTTTTCCAACCTTTCCTGTTTTAAAGATTTCACCAATGGTAGAGGCTAAAAAACTGCGATCTAGGAAATTAAAATTTTGCCAAACACTTTTTAAAGGTTTTTTTGCTTTATTAAAAAATGCTAAGACACAAAATTTTTTTTTTTAAAGTTTTTCAACAAAAAATTTAAATTTCGCGTATCTATTTTTAAGATCAGTTTTTGAAAAATATTGCGGGGGAAAAATTTAAAATTTTTGTTAAGGGACCATTTATTTTCATTTCTTCCAAACAGGGGGGGAGGATGAACGAAACTCATACGAACGTAAAGAAAATTTAAAATATATTTACCAAAAATATAAAGTAAGAGGTCATCACTCCCACGGAATCACTAAAGTGCAGCCCCAAGAAAGCCGTTTTTCCAAAAACACCTTGCTTTTTCAACGGTAACAATGGCCTTTTCCCCAATATCAACGCGTCATAAATTTGCTCGTGTACTGGGCAACCCAATTCCCAAAACGCTCGAAAAGAGGGGAAAACAGAAATGGGAAACGTCAAATAAAATACACGCACCCGCCGTGATGTAACAGGAGACGACAAACTTTCGAACAAACGAACTGAAGGCTTACATGACGAAACGTTTGTTTTGGAGGCGGCCGCTTTGAACTATGCTTGCCGCTCTGAAAACGTCCTTTTCTCCCCCGTGAGCCAAAAATAGGCGCAGACACCTTTCCCCCAGTCTCCCCCTTCCGCCCCCTGACCCCCTTTAGCCCGGAGAGGTCCAATGCGGGGGTTTCTGTCTTTCAGTAAAGGGATTTCTTTTTTTGGCCCCGCGAGACAACGGTAGGAATGCTGAAAAAAATTTCCTTTTCGACCTTGAATTCGTTTTTTCAATTGTTTGCCCATTTTAAAGATTAAGGGATTTTAAAGGATACGAACATATTAAAACTAATCTTGTTTTTCACCTCTATCTCTTTATTTAAAAATTTTGCCCGGGCTACAGTTTTCTCAAATTCTTAACCTTTTTTCGCTGTTTTGAGAGGAAAGGGGGGGCCAGCCCTTTTGCTTCCCCCCCCCCATTTTCTCTGCCATCATTGTGGGGTGTTCTTGTTTTCCTTGACCGCCTAAAAAGGATACTTACTAGCACAGATGAGGGTGCCTCATTGAATAACGATTAAAGTGCTCCCCTGAGTTTCTGAATCATTCTTTTGTTTTTTGCTACCCCGAAAGACTTTGTGACAACACGGGGCATGTGATCGAAACGGTAAATTTTCCCCTTTTTTTTTTTTCCCGGCAAATTTGTCTCGTAGATTTCAACAAAATTTTACTGTGCGTTACAATTCTTGGTTGCTGTATGTTTTTTTTTCGGGGCAAAGACATGGTTTCAGCTGCAAGATTTATTCCTTTTCCCAAAATGCTCAGATCGTTACGTTTTGCGCACAACCCAAGAACCTGGACTTCCTCTTTTCCTGGGCGATGGAAAACTTAAGCTATTTTTTTTCCCCCCATTCCAGATTCCATGTTTTGGTGGATTCCATGAGTAAAAAAAAAACATTGTCTTTGTAGCTTTTGCTTCTAGTTTTGGGACTCCTTAATTTGGGGCCATGCGGTTTTGTTTGTTTGTTTGTTGACATAAAAAAGTGTGTGTTGTGGAAGGGGGATTAGAAAAGAAATCTTTCCCTCTAAGTGAAGAATGATGAAGGATGGGGGGGGGGGGGGGGGCGGGGGATCGATGAAAAATTTACTGCGCACTGGTTTCAGCGCCAGACTTTTTGGCCAAATAACGATGTCATGCTCTGTTTCCCTTTAATAAGCCACAACCTTTAAAACACGCATCCCTCCCAACCCCCGGGTTTTTTAAACATTTTTCCCCATTCATATGTAGTTTGTGTGAAAATGGTCGGAAACGGGGGAAAGCAAAAATATAGCCGTTATCCTTCTGAGATTTTCACCCCCCCCCCCTGAAATTCCATCCCACCCCCCACCCCCCCCCCCCCGCCATCCCAAAAACCCACCCCCGTCCCTAACATTTCCATCTCCCCAACCTCCCAAAAAGGGGGCCCCTTTAAAATTTTTTTCCTCTCCTTCTTTTTCCCACCCCCTCTCCCCCCCCCCCCTTGTTACCGGCGCTTCAAAATTTAAATTTGTTTTTGTTGTTTAAAAAAAAAGGAAATTTCGTGTAAAAAATAAAAAATTTTTCTTTTGTGTCTTTTAAAACCCCAAAAAAAGGGAGTTTCCGCTGGGGGTTTTAAAAGGGGGGGGGGCAAGAAAATTTTAAAAGTTTTAATTTCTTTTTTTCCCTAAACGGGGGGGGGGGGGGGGGGAAAAAATTTTTTTTCCTCCTCTTTCCTTTATATCCCCCCCCCCCCCCCCCCCCGAAATTTTAAAGGGGGGCTGGCGTCAAAATAAAACGTCCTTGTTTTCCGGAAAACCCACCCAAGGCTTTGTAAAAAACGGGGAAAATAACCTGTCAATCCCAACAACAACAAAAAGAAAAAAAAAGAAAAGAAAAAAAATTAAGGGGGGGGGGGGGGGGGGGGGAGGGAAGGAAAAGTTTAAAAAATATTCAAATCTTGGGGGGGGTTCGGGGAGCACAACCACATTTCTCCCTTTTTTCTTCCTTAAATCCCCTCCCCCTCTCTCTTCTCCCTCCCTCCCCTTCACTCTCTTTTTTTCTTAAAGCCATTTTCGCCCATGAAAAATATCCTTTTCCAACCTCATTTAAAGATTTACCGCGAATAAATCAGGTGGAAAAAATTTTGCCTGAGCAACCCCCAAACAACTTGGTTTTTTTTGCTTCTTTTTTGTTTGGTTGGGAATAATTTTCAGGTGAAACACAAAAATGATATTCAGAAAAGGGGACAGCACCCAAAACCAACAACAATTTCCCCCCCACCCCCCCCCAATAACCCCAAACCAAACCAAAACCCACAACCCCCCCACACACCACCACACACCCCCCCCCCCACCCATTCCCCCCCCCAACCACCCCCAAAACCCACAAAATTCCGGGCCCCCCCAAAACACCCAAAACCCCCCCACCCCCCAACAAATTTTTTTTCCCCCCCCCCCCCCAAACTTTACCAAAACCAAAACCAAACCAAAAAAAACCTAATCACTTTTCAATTTGTTCCTGTACTAATCTTGCGGGATTATATCCTAAGGAAGCCACTTTTTAACGCTTTTGCGTCATATTTTCCCTTTAAAAAAAAAAGAACTGAAAGCGTGAAAAAATTTTTACAATGAATGAATAGTGGCATTTTCGCTCTTTTCATAATATAAAATTCTTTTTCCAAACTGTCTAAGGGAATTGTTTTTTAAAATTTACTAAAAAACACAGCTGACTTTTCATTTTCGCCGGCCATCGGCGCCTATTTTCCAATTTTCAACTGAAAAAACCGTTGAAACGGTCTTTTTAAATAATAAATCAACTTTTTCATTTTGTTTTTCATAACAGAAATGAGTCATAAGCAAGTTTCGATGGGGAATCCAAAATTTCGTAGAATGATAATTTTGGGATCAAAACTCCACAATGAACGAAGAAGGCGCTTGCTCAGGGAACCGGCGTCATCAGTCATTTCGTATATCGCAAGCCTTGGAAAAAAACCAAGCATGCGATATAAAAAATGAGACTCATGGACTTTACTTTTAACATGCATCTTCAGATTCTTCGGTTTTCCTCTTATTTTTTGTAAAATCAAAAATTCCAGTGGGGGAGCTGGGTTTTAAAGGACCTTTTTTTTAAGACAAAAAAGTCATCCCCGATTTCTTTTGTTTTTTTTTTGACTTACAAAAACTCCTTAAAAGGGATTCGGTTTATACTACCCGTTTAGGGGATGAAAAATTGGGCCCTAAACCGCACTGAGTGGGTTAAAAAGGATCCCGATAGCCCCGGTTTTAAAAACCGAAATGGGTCGATTATTTCACTTTCCTGTAAGGGAAAAAATTTATCAGATTTGCTTCCGCGGAAACTTCCGCTAAATCACAACCACATCCGCGCTCCCTTTCAAAGCGAACATGCAAACGCGCGAAAAAGAAAAATCCTTTTTCCCCCATCAAAACTCGACATTAAAAAAAATAGAAGCCCCCCCTTTTAACAAAGAAAGGCCCCGTGTAGCGAGGAGCGGGGTATTCCGTTTACCACCCTCTGCAACATCTGGGGGGACGCCAAAATATGTAAACAATTTGCCAGTGGAACCCCGATCTATCGCGAAAACGTCACGCGCCCTCTAAATTGAAAAATGGGAACAATCTGCTTCATGGGTTTTCGATGCAAGAAAGGGTCGATTCTTTTTTGTACTACCTTTCATAAGTACACCCCCCCCCCCCCCCACCTCTCCTCCTCTCTCTCGTAATCAACCAAAAAACTGTGTTTTTTTCGTGATTCTGTTTACCGTGACAACCTTTTCAATCTGTTGTGGGCCTACGTGTGTGTGTTGGTTGTGTGTGTTGTGTGTGTGTGTGGGTGTGTGTTTGTGTGTTTGTGTTATTCAGCGTTCGTTTTGTTGTGTGTGTGTGTGTGTGTGTGTGTAGTGCCCCGGTGTGGGTGTCGTGGTTGGGTTGGGTCACGGTTAAATTTATATGTTTTTATGCTATTATAAAGTAGCTTTTTTTTTAATTTTTCTTTTTTGTTTTTCTGTTTGTTTGTGGGGATGTTGGAATTTACCCTTGGGGGTAATAAAAAATGATCTTATCTTACTTTCCCTTCCTTCTCTTCCTCTCCTCTCTCTACCCCCCTCTTTTCTCCCCTCCCCCTCTCTTCTCTCTCCTTCTCTCCTCTCTTTTCTTCTCTCTCTCCTTTCTTGTGTGTGGTTTTTGTGTGGCCGCCGCGCGCGGGTCGCCCAGCATTCCCCTTAATTCTTGTTGACAAACGGGCATAGCCCCAAAACCGAAAGTCAAACATGCTGTGTCAAATGGAGCTAGTGAGAGAAGAAAGAGAGTGAAGGAGCCGGGGGGGTTTTGGGGTTTCCCTTTTTGTATGGTTTGTTTTGTATGGTGTGTCGCTTTTGGACTGCGGTGTGTTGCTGATATTTTTTCACCAAAGGCTTAGACCTGATCTCCTGTTGAACAATTTATTTATAGGTATTTGGGGGTTTTTTTTTCGGGGACTGTTTTACCTGAGGTTTTTTTTTTTTTAAATTTTTTAGGCACAAGGGGGACCAAACGGGCCTGTGCTGAAAACGAAAGGCCGAGGATTTTCTCTTCTCTCGGCATGACGGGGACCCGCGGGGAAAAGGGGGGCTTGGGTCGAAGGAAAAGAAACACAGCTCGTATTTAAAAACGATGAGTGGAAAAGAGCAATGTTGCCAACGAAAAAAATCAATGGGGAAAAAGGGCCTTTACCAACTTTGAAAATATGAAAAAAGGGTTCTACAATCTGATGAAAATGGCCTCTTTTGGCGACTTCTCCAACAAAACCCCACCCTTTAAGAAAGAAAAAAAGCAGAGGCAGAAGAAGTCGAAGGGTGGGGGTTTCGTCCTCCCGTTTGCAACATGAGGGACGACAAAAAGTCGACCATTGCTCATCGGGAAGTTTGCTAATCCACATGTTTCAAAAATGGAAAAGATTTCCATGGGCTACAAGTCAAACTACAGCCCGGGTGACCAGCGACATTTTTTGTGGTGGTTGCGTCGTTTGACAAGACATGCAAAGCAACGGCGCAAGGGGGCCCTTGGATGGCAACGCTCCCCCCAAAACCCAGCAGCCCTTTAAAAACTCCAAATTCTGTTTTTGCCGCGAATTCTACTCAAAACCCAACCCTGCGATACGGGGAAAAATAGCACACCGCCCAGATGGGCCGGGGCTTTCCAAATCGACGGGGGTAAGGCGAAAGAACCGGCCCCGATTCGATCTGCGGATACTGTCAATCTGATCGATCAGTCTGACAGAAAGTTACCCCCAACAAACAGCAACAGTTTCCGCCCCGGCTTCCAATTGGTCTGAAACCGACCAAAAGCCGTTTTCCCCGCACCACTACGAAGAACAAGGCCCCCCTCACCGTCGCAAAGATGGGGGATTTTGCTCAAAGAGTCCCGTGTGGACGACCACTTTCCACAACGGGGCCCCCAAAGTTCTCACACTGCACTCCACTTCCCCAAAAAATGTTGCGAAGCGGGGCCACGGACCTCAGAGGAAGACGAAGCAACGAAAAAAAAAAAAGGCAGAAAGAGTCTTTTGTTTGGTGAAGTTTACATGTGGACAAATTAACTTGTACTGTCGCAGCAGGGGGTGGGGGATGCAGTCACCCAAACTTTTCATGTGTTTTAAGCCTTTGATGAAACACAAGTAATGCCCCCATCAACACAGACAGAAAATTTTCTTCCAACTTCGAGTGACAATCTAAACTGTAGAGAAACAAAACAGCGAAGGGGTTCAAAACGGGTGGGAGGAGGAGAAGATCGAATGAGGGGGAGGGAAAGCAGGGAAAACAAAACGGGGGGGGGGAAAATTTGGGGGGAAAATGGGGGGGGGGAAAGCAGTGAAACGAAAGAAAGGGGGGAAAGAACGAAAAAAGGCGGGGGGGGGGGTGGGGGGGGGGGGGGGGGGGGGTGGGGGGGGGGAAAGCGGGGGAAAAAGGCGAAGGACAGAAAAAGAGGGGAAAAAGAAACAAAGGCGGAAAAGAAAAAAGACAGAGAAGATTTGGAAAAATCAGGGGAAGGGGGGTGGGTTTGGAGAAAGGGGGAAGGGATGGGGGGGAACAAAGAGATTTGGATTTTTGGAGGATTTCATTGAAAGAGAGAAAGAGAAAAAAAAACATCAAACGCCAAGGAAAAAGAAAGGGATGGGGGAAAGGCACACGAGGGGGAGAAAAAAGGGAGGGGGGAAGGGGAGTAAAGGGAAAAGATTGGGGGGGGATGAATCGAAGGCGAGGGGAAAAGGGGAAAAAATGAAGGTGAAAGACCCGCCCAAGGAAAGAGAGAAGAAAGAAAAATGTAAATGAGGAAAAAAAAAATTTTAAATGCTGTGGAAGAAAACTCTGAGAACGAGAAAAGAAGATGAGCTTACACTTTGGGAAAATCACCAGGGTACAAAATCCTGACCAGATCAGTTCCACCGATAATAAACATTGGCGAAAAGGCAAGTTCAAATTGGGCTTTTCCTATCCCATAGATCTACCCCCAGAGAAATCGCAACCGCTTGCCCCCCCTTTGAGGGGGAGAACATTTTTTGGAGACGGAAACTGTCTTACAGGGCACTAACTTTGGCTTTCGGGACTCAAGACAAACCGGGGCCCCCTGAAAGATCCTTAATTTCTGCTTTTAAAACCCCGAAAACATTTGCCGGGATTGTTGGGTGCCTTGCGAGTTACTTGACGAAAAAAAACACAATTTTCAGGGGCCCGGGGTTGGGGTTTCCCACGTCGAAAATTTTTTCCGCCGAACCCTCCTGCAGACAACCGTGGGGGTTTTGTACACAGCCTCACCCCTTCCCCAAAAGTGGCCCCGCACACCCCTCTCTTCCGGATCCCAATGTCCACACTTTCAGGAGAAGATTTTTTCTCCGAACTTAGCGGACATTTTGAAAGGTGTCAAGTCCGTTTGGCATGCAGGCGAGTTCTCAAAAAGGCTTTTCTCCTTTTATTTCTGGAACTAAATGGAATAACCGTCAATGTTCCCTTTAAAACCCTTTCTCCCAACGTAATGCCGTTTGGTCCCCTGGGTTTTCTCAGCCATTTTTTTTTAAATTTTTTTTTTTGTTGTATAGTGACAGCAGGGGCCTATTTTTTTTTCCTTTTAACAAATATGTTTTCTTTTTATGTAATTTTTTTAGTTTATTGTTTTATTGTTTTTTCTCAAAAAAGTGAAATTTAACCCAATGAAAAAATACATGTATTTCATTTTTTTATAAAATTTTTTTTTTTGTTTTTTTTGTTGTTATTCCACAGAAGTGAAATTAACCAGGACAGTAGGGGCCCCATTTTTTTCCTTTTACAATACATGTATTTTTATTTTGAAGAAATTTTTTTAGTTTATTGTTTTTTTATTGTTTTTATTCCCAAGAAAGTGAAATGAAGCCAATGAACAATACATGTATTTCATTTTGATGTGGGGCGCAAAATGATAATAAGAAAAAAAAATGGGTGCGTGAACTTCCGGGCTCAGTAATTTTTTTTTGTGTGGCTTATTTTCTTGCCACAGGGCAGTCGCATTCTAACACTTTTGTTGTTAAATAAAAGAGCTAAAGGGGGCATTTATTTTCAATCCCTGTGTTGTGTTGTTGTGTGTGTGTTTTTGTGTGCGTGTGTGTGTTGTGGTGTGTGTGGGGGTGTTGTGTGTTTGTGGGGGGGGTTTTGTGTGTGTAAAGGGGGAGGAGAGAGAAGAGAAGAAAAGGGAAGAAGGAAAAAGGGGGGAGAGAGAGAGAGAGAAAAGGGGCCCCGCTTATAAGGAGTGGATTGGGTTACCCCTTATATCCAAAAACTTGTTAAAAGGAATTTCGGTTAAAAAGGGTAAAAAAAATGGTCCCAGAGCACACCCTTAAGCGGGCCCGACGTTTTCAATGTTCTTTCGACGAAAATTGAAAAAATGGCCCAAGATTCTCGTGCAACACCCGTTTAGAGAAAAATGGGCTTTCAGCCCATACGGTTGTAATGAATAAATACTTAATTTTTGTAAATTTAGCGCTACAACAATTTTGTAGGTTCTGGGTATTCAATGTTTTAAAGAATTTCACAATAAAAAAATGAGATCGCCCAAAGGGGAAGGAAAGGGGGAACGATAACTCTTGAACCAAAAATTTTAAAACCCGAAAGGTAACCAAAAAAATTACACTTTTTAGCACCCGGTACATTGTTAAAATTAAAATTAAAAAGCACTTGCGTATTTGTAAGCACAACACACACCACCACACACTCTGGATGTCCGTCGAAAAGCGACGATGACGTCAGGGGCGTTTTGGGTGTGTTAGGTTTATTTTAAAAAACCTTTTGGACTGAGGGACTCGCGGAATCGTGATTCTTTATTTTAGGTGATTTTTAATTTTGGGGGAAATTTTCCTTACGATTATTTGACTGTAAATATTACCTTTTGCGTTCTAAATCTCTCTCTCTCTCTCTTTCCCCCTCTTCTCTCTCTCTCTCTCCAACCACTTCATACACACACGAAAATGTTGATCCCTGTTTCTCTAGTCATGAGGGCCCAAGGCTCCAAGAATAAATCAGCTCTCCTTTTTTGCATTTTTATCGTCTATCGTTTTCATGCGTTTGCGACGTGTGTTGTGTTGTGTGTGGTGTGTGTGTGTTTTGGTGTGGGGTGTGTGTGTGGTGTGAGGAGAGAGGAGAGGAAGAGGAGGAGAGAGATTGTTTGTTTATTGATGATTGTTTGATGATTGTTGATCTTTAATCCCAAGGGAAAAAGATTTTAGGCCAAAGGGCCTTCCCTTAAAATCTTTCCTTGTCAGGCATACATTATTTTTCAGCACATATCTTCATAAACAATTCAATATGCAAATAAAATCAAAACTAAATGATTTTTTTAAGCAAACTCCCAAAAAAAACCACAATAAGGGGGGGGATTTTTAAAAAAAAAGGAAATTTTTAAAGAAAAAAAAAAAAAAATTAAAGGGGGGAGAGAGGCAAGGTGGGGGAAGGGAAAGGAGGGGGGGGAGAAAAGGGGTGGTAGACAGAGTGGGAGGGGGGGAGGGGGCGTTTTAAAAGTGGGTTTTTTTTTAGACATTTTTTCAAAGTATGGTTCAAAGAAGCTTAGCGAGGGGGACCAAATTCATTGTAATCGAGTAATTTAACTATGGCATAAATTTTTTTCAAAATTTTCCTTGAAAAGTTTTAAAGTATTCATTTTTTTAGTTTTTGGGGGGGAAAGTATTTCCCAGACTATGGTCCAGAGTAAGCTGGGCTTGTTTTTTTTGTCAAGCGGGGGTAGGGAAAAAGGGAATTTCGTCGAGCCAAAAAAAGGTTCGATCTTTTTTTAAAAAAGGGGATGATATAACGGCATAGTATCTGTCAAGTTGGGGTTTAAAACAAAAATATCCCTTTTTGAATTCCAATTGCCTATTCAGGGAAAGTTTTTTCAGCGCTTTTATTTTTTTTCGTCTGTTTTTAGAGATACAGCGGGGGTGTTTTTTCTGCCCCCTTGGGAGAGAATTCGCCTTTTTTTGGGGGGACGTCACTACTGCCGTCCCACACTGTTGCGCGTAAATTAATACGTGACTTATGTGTGCTTTGAAGAAAAGTTTAAGCCTTACTGTTGACGTAGCGCTTTAATTGAATAAAAGGGAAAAAAAGGTTTTTGGTACTTTGCTTACAAATTTAGATGAGATTGCCATTTCAATTCTTTATCTATCGTTAACCCCTTAAAACCCGATGCTCGTCTCCCGCTCGATAAAGTCCCCATTCAACAGAATTTTTGGGGGAAAGAGGAGTAAAACGGGTTTTTTTGGGGGGGTAGCTATAATCATAGATTTGGTTTTGGCTGGTGGGGCCATTTTTTTGAATACACGCTGACACTTTTCGTTTGTTTTTCCCGGGAGAAGTTTTTTGTCTGAAATCACACCATCGTTTGGAGCGGGCTCAGCAAAAAAATTGTTGTGCCCTTTTCTCGATAGGGAAAAGGGTAAATCATTGATAAGATGCAAAAATAGGGGGGGGCCAGCAGAGCCCTGTGGGACCCCTGTTGAAAAACCCCTGAAGGGGAGGTTTTCCCATTAAGCGCCACATACTGGGGCCCCTATCGTTAAAGTGTGTTGGAATAATAGTTTTTTCGGGGTTGGCAAATAGAGAGATAGTTTTTTTTGAGAATGGAATGTCAACAAGATAAAAAGCCTTTTTGAATCAAGAAAGACAACCCTGTTTTTTGTGTTTGGGTTAATTTTTTTTAAAGAAAATTGAGTCACACTTTTCGCGATAATGCTGTGTGGCAGGAATGATTGATCGGAATCCAGATTGGAGGGGGTTTAGAAATAGTTTTTTTTCTCCATGAATGAGATAGTGTGTTGTAGTGTCTTCGGGGGGTTTGGTAGAACGTAGTAAGGAAATGGTCTAAAATTTTTTTGGATCGACAATCTTTTTGATTTTGGAAGGGGGTTTTTTTTTGGGCTTTTTTTGAACCCCTCGGGGGGGGAAAACTTATTTTAAATGGATGTTTTAATTTTTGTAGAAGAGACTCAAAAATTTAAAAAGGGAGGCAGTTTGAGAAAAATGGGGTATGTTACGGCCCCCTGGATTTTTTATTTTTTAAATTTTGCGCCTAGGAAACCATTCATTTTCAGAAAGAAGGGGTTTTAAATTGAGTTATGGATCCAAGTTTTTTTTTGCAAAATATTTTGGGAAGTGGGGCGTTATTCTTTTGGTTTTTTTTAACGTTGTGAAGTTGGGGTGGGTATCTGATAATACGAAGTGGTTTTTTAAAATTTGCGGGGGGGATTTGGTGCTTTAAAGTTGTGAATTGTACGCTTGTTGCTTTTCAATGTGTTTATTGCCCACCCATTGGCGCGGGGGGATTTTGCACCGTAAATCATTTGAAAAGTTCTCTTTGGCTTTTTCGCTTCGTTTGAAACAAGTTTCTCTCTCTTTGTTTCGTCAAACAAATTTGCTGCCTTGAGTGGTACGTAGTACCTTTTTCTTGCAGAAATTCGGGGGTTACCACGGGTTTTCATCTGCGGATCCCAAACTCTTTTTTGGTAACGGCGCGGTTTATTTAGATGGTGAAAAACGTTTGGTACCAAAGGGCGGCATCTCACGCTGGAAAATTTTAATTTAAAAGTGAAAAGGGGGGGAAATTTTTAAGTCAAGGGTTGCTGCTTTTTTTAAATTTTTTAAAAAGAGGGGTTTTTGGATTGTGTGTCCCTTTGGGTGGGGGTTTTGGGGGCCCTTTTAGGCCCCACGTGCAGAAGCGGACGTGCACTAATACCAAAATGTACAACGAAACATCTAGTATTGGGGTTTTGTTGTTTGGTTTTCTGACAAAAGTGCGCGTTGTTTTTGTTTTTCTTGTTGGGTTTTGTATAACTGAGGAGTGCATGAAGTGAATGACTGCCCAAAAGCTGGTTTTTGTTTTTTTTAACCAATATGAAGTCCCTAACAGTAGTATATTTTGAATTGTTTGTGACAGACCATCCATCTTTGTACAAAGTTGTCATACCATTCGTATGTGGAAGGGGGGTGTCTTAAATGCCGATTAGTAGGGCGGTGTTTGGGTTTTTTTATTTCAACCGTTTACTTTCGACGTTCATTTTCAAGATCAGTTCGCGTGGGGGGAAATGTTGGAATTGTTGATAAAAGTAACGGGAAGGGCCAGAGCGGGGTTGTCCTGTCGCGTCTTTCTATGTTGTATCGGAATGCTAAAAATTTTTATCTTTTAGGGGAGTAACCTTTTTCACTTATGCCAAATCTTGTATGGTGGGGTGACTGTTTTAAGAATGAGATTTCTGGACCTTATTAAATAAGATAGACATTGAGTTTCCAACCGAAGCCCTGGGACGGGGGGATAGGGGGAGGAAAAGGGGAAAGGGGAACAGGGGCAAAAATCGGAGGAAGACTTTTTCACAAAAAAGACCAAAACAACAACAACAAAAAATACAGGTGAGAAAGTAACGGTTTTGGGTAAGCCAATAAAAGACAAACGACACAAAGAATTTTAAAGGTTAAAATATTATGCCTAAAACAGTAACAGAATGATCTTTGAAAATTTGCAGTCATAAAACAAAAAACAACAAAAAGAGATTGGTTAAGCCGATGAGAACAAAAAGAAAGAAAGAAAACAAATTTCAAGCTTAAAACAATGAAGACGAAAAAACACACCACTAAAACAACAACAACAAAAACAAAAGTTTACAGCGGTGCAAATAAAGGGATGCGATTGCTATGAGACAAACCACTTTTGAGCAGGTTTTAAAGATGTAAAAAAGAAAAGGCAAACAAAGCACACAAAAAAAAAACAAAAACAAAAACAAACAAATTTTAAAAAAACAAACAAAAACCAAAAACCAAAAAAAAAAAAAAAAAAAAAAAAAAAAAAAATTTTTTTTTTTTATATTTATTAAACGTTTTTTTTTAAAAGTGTCCGGTCCCCCTTTTTGGAGGCGGCCCAAAAGTTTTTTTCTCAGTCTACAAAGCGGAGCACCTGCACGAGCCGCCTACCTCACTTCAAAGTTTTTTCCCGCCTAAAATGACAACATCTTTAAAGTGGTAGATGGAAGTGTAGCACAAAAACCAATCGATTCTGAGCACAACAAAAGCAGAAATAAAATGAGTGTTCACACATCCTAGTGTCCATGAGTGACCTATAATATTCTGTTCGGAAAAAAAAAAAAAAAAAAAAAAATAAAAAACGAAAACCAATAAGAAGGGAAGGTGAAGGATGGGGGGAGGGGGGGGGGGGGGGGGTTGGAGTGGGGAGGGTATGGGTATTTAAACTTGTAGAACTTGTATTAAAAAAGTGGGGTTTCAAAAAATTTTTCCTCTCACGAAATGCCGTACGCGCGCTTGTTTTCCCGCGGCGCACACACCAAACCATCGCCCCCACACACACACTTATACACCGCAACCCCCGCTCACACACACACACACACACCAAAACACACACCACACCACACCCCCCACACACGACACACACGCACACACACCCGGCCCACGCCCATTCTCGCATTCAAACACACACACAACGCACGCAAAAGCACGCACGACACACGCGCGCCACACACACAACACACGCGGCGCTGCGCGCACCGCACACCCAACCCACACACAACACTGTGGGTATGTCTCCAACTTAGTCTCGGAACACACCATTGTAGGGGGGAGGCAGAAAAAGGGAAGTTGAAAGTCTGGTCGCCCGAGGTCGAAGATAAGGGGGATGTCGGGTCGCCGGGATGGAGGGGTGGGTAGGGACGCCGGGTTTCAAAGGAAAAGAGACAGGGGGAGGGAGTCGGGTCGCCCGGGGGGAGAATGGGGAAAGACCCCCCCGTTTTCCAGGCATTTTTAGGTTGGGCAGAAAAACCGGGGGAGGGGGCGGCTGAGGGGGTGCTGTGGTAATGAAAACCAAGTGAGACCAGTGTCCTTTGGGGTTCAATCGTAGCTGGGGGGCCGGGGGGTGCGAGGATGCATCCAGCTCCGCCCCGGTTTCGATTGGGGGTCCCACAAGGTTGTCTGCAGTATTTTGGGTCGGCGTATTTGAGGGTGACGCCAACCGTCTGTCCTTGGGGCTGGGGGTGGAGGGGGTCGGTGTAAATTTCCTTGGGGGAGCTTTCCGTTTGGGGATAAAAAAAGGGGGTGTGGTCGGATAGACAATGTTTTCTCTGGCACACACTGTGGAGGGTCAATTTTTGGGGGTGGGGCGGGCTTTTTTAGGGGGTTTTTGGTCCCATTGGGGGGATGGGAGGGAAACCCAAATTTTTAGCCTGAGGGAAAAAAAAAGTTTGAGTTTTTTTCCTGGGCCCATGTGTTTTCCTGTTTTTATGTCGTTTGCCGTGTTTTAATTCCCAAAGGGGTAGTTGAAATTTGCGTGGGGGGGTTGTTGCGGGAATGTGTTTTTTTAAACCAATGTTTAAAAACGACAGTGAACCCGGGAACACTAAGATTGGTCTTTTCCTTTGTAAAATAGGGGGCTTTGGGGTAAGTTACGTATGGTTTAGTCTCCTATAAAAGCTTTGAATATCAGTATCAAAACCCCAGTTGTGCAAGAAGCTGACGATATGGTTTTTTGTTGCTGTGGGGACCCTGCTGTTTTGAGTTTCATCGTTTTAACCCCTGCCCTTTGACTGTGTGTTTTTGTTGTTCCTGGGAGGGGTTTTTTGTTGTGGACTGTTTTCCACCCCTTGTGTCAGTGGGCGAAAACAGTAGTGTCTTTATTGAGATGATAGCTGGGTTTGTTTGGGCTGTGGGGACATTTGAAGTGGTTTGACTGGTCTGACTGTGGGTTGATCAAGTGTGTGTCTGTTTTGGTCGTTCTGAATTCTGCTCCCATTTCATTAACGTAGGCTGGGAATTGTTGGAGGTGGGGAAAGGGGGAAGAGCAGAATTTGTTGGCCCCCGCCAGTGGTTGGTTTGGGGTTTGGGTTGGGGGGGGTATAAAATGAGTTTGTTTGAGGTGGTTTGAGTTCGATTAGGGGATTGTTTTTTGTTTTAATCGGGAAAAAAATTGGGGTGAGAGTGCAAGAGTTTTGAACCTTTGACAATAGTTTTGCCGGGGTTACCTTTTGTTTGAGGGTTTTTTACTGCTGGGGAATTTGTAGGGTAGGAATGGCGTGGTGGTTTGCTCGATTTTTGAAGGCGCAAGTGGTGCCGCTTTTGTGTTGCTTGTATGAGAGGGGGGGCGTGGTTTTTTTCACATCGGAGTGGGGGGTGGTTGGTTTTGTTTGTTTTTTGGGTTTTTTCATCTCATTTTTTTTAAGAGAAGAGCTTCGTTCTGCTTTGTTGAAATAGTGGGTATTTGGGTGGGTTGGGGGTGAACGTGTGTCGTTTCCCTCGGGCGAACTGTGGCGGGGCCGTAGGGGCAGGCTTTTTTGCTGGCGGGGGTGTGGATTGGGACGGAGTGGTATCAGAGCTGGCTGGGGGGGGGGGGGGGGGGGGGGGGGGTTGGGCTGGTCGCAAATCAAACTGGGGGGGATGAGGAGGTCCATGGGGAACGGGGTCCTTGCAGAGAGGGGGACCCAAAAAGGGGCGTCTCAGGGAGGGAAGGGGAAGGGCAGACAGGGGTTTCGAACAGCCTTTTTGAGGTTGGGTTTTGGGAATCTTGGCGGGGTAATAGAAGATTGTTCGAACACCGGATTAGTGATTCGAACTCATACCGCGATTTCTTGACAGGGTTTTCCCGTACAAAAACAGTACCCGTCGTGTAAAAAAAATGATGGTGATGATTTAGGGTGGTAAACAGTTGACTTGTACCTTGGTCCGGAAAAGTCATCATGGGGGAGGCTGGGGGGGAAGAAAAAAATCGGCATTGCGTGAGGCAAGGGCCCGTTAGGGTTTGGGGTAGTCGGCCATTGTCGGAACCTGGTCATTTTTAATGTCACCGAATAAGTGTGTAAAAAATTTTTTCTTGCGATTTGGGAAAGGTGAGAGGAATTTTTAAATGTGAGTTGTTGGGGCTATTTTTTAAAGTCAATTGGGGAAACCCCTCACAAAGCGCGTCCTTTATTCGTGACCACAGAATGGCGTGAAGCATGGGTAGGGTGAAGAGAATGAGTGATGTGGGAGGGGGAGGAAGGGGGTGTGGGGGGTTTTAGGGGGGGGGAGGGGGAAATTTGGGGAGTGAGGGGGGGATGGGGGGGAATCACGGTCAACTCATGGTCATAGAAGGTTCAAACTACATGTGCCGAAAAAAAACCATGCCCCCGCTGAACCATGACACTTGGGGCTAAGAGGATAAGGAAGGGGGTTAGGTAATGGGAAAAGGAAAAAACGGGGGGGGGGGGGGGGGTTGGGGGTTGAGTAGGGGGGATGGGGTAGAAGGCGGGCGCTGCCAATGAAAAATGCCCAAAAAATCAAAAGTCTAAGCTCCACACATCTGGTTCCCTTTAAAGGAGGATAAACAAAGTACGTACTTGTTTGGTGAGGTCCTGGGAGACGAACACCGTGAGAGAAGAAGGTGGGCTGAAGAGCACAAACAGATGGCTGAGGCACTGATTAACCAGCTTTCACAGCTGGCCCAGGGCTCACACACTGGCACAGGACACACGCACTAGTCACAGGCACTTAGACCCTTCCATTGTCCATCGGCGAGGAAGGTACCGATGGGAAGAGGAAGGAACGACGTCTGTAGGAGTGGAAAGTGGCCAGATGATGTCACAAGGCACCAGGAACACCACAGGCCCTCTTCGGCATCGGGTCCAAATTACCGGGCTGAGACGACGGACGACGGACTGGGGCTGAGCTAAGTGGCCAGCTGAAGATCACAAACACTGGGCGCTTGTTCAGGGCCTAGCAACGAAGGATCAAGACAGCACGTCGCAAGGAGGGCTGTGCCGAGACTCCACGAGAATCCGTGATGGTTTGTATTAAGAGGAAAACGAATAATCATCAATAACCTCCTTTTCCGTTTAGAAAACCAAAAAATATATATGAATCCAGGTGCAAGATGTAACACACACACTGTCATTGAAAACTCAGCGCTCGGTCACAGCAGGTTAAACTTGAAAAAGCAACATAATTGCGGAGCTGTTCACTTGCGTCCGCACACTGCGACGTCTACACACTGAGAGAGAGAGAGAGAGAGAGGAGAGAGAAAAAGAAAAAGAAAACACACTTGAAGTTTTATGTCACAGGCCAAAGTTTACTTGCGAAATCAAACCAAAAAGCCTTCTCTCTCTCTCTCTCTCTCTCTCTGTGTTGTGTGTGTGTGTGTGTGTGTGTGTGTGTGTGTGTGTGTGTGTGTGTGTGTGTGTGACTCTTTGTCTCTCTCCGTGTCTCTGTGTATGTGTGTTGTGTCTCGAGAGAGACAAAAGAGTCACACCACACACACACACACACACACACACACACTCTCTCTCCTCTCTCTCTCTAACACTGATGTACACACACTAACAATTACAGAAACGTGCAGAGAAAAAGAGAACCAAAGCAAAAAACAAACAAAAACTCGGATATTAGAAACACTCTAAAAAAAAATGTTTAGAACTCTGGATTATAAGAAACCTCGGCTGTAAGAAAAGTCGGTTATAAGAAACCAAAAAAATTCCCCTCAACTTTCTTATAACCGGATTCTACTGTATTTCATTCGCAAGTATCACTCCAGCTGTGACTTGCGTTGTCTTTGGAAAGGCAGATTTGTTCGTTTCGTTTGCCATGTTGTGATTCAAGGAGGTGGTGGTGGTGCTCAAGATATATTTGGGGGGTGGAGAAGTTTGAGGGGGGGGGGGGGGGGGGGGGGGGGGGGGGGGAGGGGGGGCTGTGTCAAGTTTCTTTTTTTTTTTTTTTCTTTTTTCTTTTTCTTTTGTTGTTGTCGTTGAAAGCATTTACTTCCGAAAAGGTGCAGGTTAGGATCACTATGATATTTTTTTTTTTTTTTAATTTTTGTCTGTCATACCATGCCAATGTCCTCTGTGTGTGGTTTCGCACCAAGGCTGTATGTAATAGGGTGAAACCAGGGTTGGGGATGATCGAAGCCAAAAACGCCACTGTCTGCCCGATGGGATTTGACCCCACGGCCTCTCAGCCAGCAATCCATGATTACCGTCCACTGCGCTGAAATAGTTTGTGTGTTTTGATGGAAACATTCAGCCGTCTCTACTTTGTGAGGGGATGGTGGGAAACCACATCAGTGTGTGGTCGCTTTGGTTGTGGGTATCTCGATTTCTCCTCTCGTTTTATGACTGTACGTTAGGTTGAACAAGTCCTCATTTTTTTTTTTTTTTTTTTTTTTTTTTGTTCTTTACCCCAAAATGAAAAATTGCTAAAGATTTCTTCTTTTCTACCCATCATTTTCTTGATTTCTTTTTTTCAACAGTCAGAGATTATCTAAGTGTACATACTAAAACTAACTCTCTCTCCCCGTCACACACACACACACACACCACACACACACGCACACACACTCTCTCTCTCTCTTTCTCTCTCTCACTCAGTTACTTTTACTTTTATGAGCATGTGCTCTTCTAGTTTGAACACTTTTTGAGTTTATTTATAATGATCTTATTTGAGAAAAGAAATATGCTTGTTTTGTTTACTTAGTTGCTGTTCGAAACTTTTTGTTGTTGTTGTATCCTGTTGTATTTTGGAAAATTTTGAATCCACAGTGGGCAAGAGCGATCACCATACTGCCTGTGAATTGGTTACTCCTAAGTTGTAGAAGTAGGCTATTTTTGTCAACCGGTGAATTGATTTACTCTTTGAGTTGTAGAAGTATTTTTGTTTACCGGTGAATTGATTACTCTATGAGTTTATAGAAGTATTTTTGTCTGCCGGTGAATTGATTTACTCTTTAAGTTGTAGAAGTATTTTTGTTTACCGGTGAATTGATCACTCTTTAAGTTGTAGAAGTATTTTTGTCTGCCGGTAAATTGATCACTCTTTAAGTTGTAGAAGTATTTTTGTCTGCCGGTGAATTGATCACTCTTTAAGTTGTAGAAGTATTTTTGTCTGCCGGTGAATTGATCACTCTTTAAGTTGTAGAAGTATTTTTGTGGAATGAAATAGCAGACAGTCTTGCAAAAGAAGGAGCAAATAGAATGCTGAAAATTTATTAAACAGTCCCTTAGATTTTTTCCGCTTGTGAATTAATCAAAATCATGGAAAAATATATACATAAGAAGAATGTAAGTGAAAAAAATGTCTAGTTTGCCACGTGTCCCGGGCACATTGTCAGATTAATTCATAAGTTAAGGCTGAATACTTGGAACACTAAATATTCTCATGGTATTACTTGTGTCTGCAGAGAAAACATTTCTGTACATCATCTTTTATTTGAATGCTCAGTGTTGACCACGCTCTATCAGGAGAAAGGTATTGAGATGACAAACTTTGATAATTGTTAGTACTGTCTTGTATGGTTCCCATGTTGCTGAAATTGCCATGGTTATTTCGCAGTCACCGGTTGCAATATTTTTATAAAGATCAATACTAGGGTATTTCATTTATGTAAGCATGCACATATCAGATGGGGGTTTTAAAGTACTCAACGTGGATGATAAATTAAGTTTGGAGTTTTATTTACTTTTTAAAAAAAAAATAAGTGTCTAATATCATCTGGCGATGAAGACATTTAATAACCACTGAACTGAACTGAACTGAAGTATTTTTGTCTGCGGTGAATTGATCACATCTTTAGTTGTAGAAGTATTTTTGTCTACCAAAGTGTCGACTGTCCGTGTTGCTTTTTTCTCGAGTTCTGTTGAGGATTTCTGATCGGCCAGTATTTCCTTTTCTTATCAATTTTTTGTTTCAAGGAAGTTAGAATTGATTCCTCTCACGTTGTGAAAGTATATTTGTCATCCAGTGTGTTGACTGACAACTGTTGGGCTTTCTTTGAGTTCTGTTGAGGTTTCTTATCAGCCAAGTCTCCTTTTTTTTTTATTTTTGTTCTTTTTTCTTTTCTTTGTTTTTAAAACTTTTTTTTTTCAAGATTATTTCTTTTCAGATCTAGCTGCAAAGTGAGACCACTGCAGGCGGGAATGTAAACAAATCTTAAATGAATGTTAGCAAACTGCCAAAAAAAAAAAAAAAGCTTCGTTTTCATTCAACGCCTATCTTACGCTGAAGTGATTGAAGATAAGTGATTGCCAATTCATTTTTATTGTCCTAATTGTTTTGTATCTTGCTGGAAGAAGACCTAAGAGGTCGAAACGCGTCGAGTTTTGTCTTGTGATTCGTTTGTCCATTTTTTTGTTTGTTTGTTTTTGGCGGTTCGCTAACATTTAACTCAAGAGGATTTCTTTTCATTTTTTTTCCATTCTGCATGGCTTCTCAGTGGCTCCTGCGCTGGTCATTCCTGTCTCATGACACGTTGACCACACCTGGCTCATCCTGTCAAAACTCCAGCCCCGGCAGTCCACCTGGAGTTGTTAGCATCAGGTTGTCATCAGACAACCCATGTACTCGTTTCCGAGGAGGCCGAAAAGAAGAAACAGGACACTTCATTACATTCGTTCTTTATCTTGTTAAAAGGTGAAGAAGCTCCGTGGTGCATTCCATGTCATGTACCATTCACAAGTGAGGTATACGTCTTTTTTTTTTAGAGCGTTGGGACTTGCACGATGTGAGACATGAAGAAGGTTACGATGTAAGACATAAACACTTTACAGCAGCCTCCATGAAAACCTTGTTCAGAGATGTCCCCCGCCTGATGTGATCTTTGAATTTCTAAAAGGATTAACATTTTTTCATCTGATCCAAGCTTTTGCTGAAGGATTTTTAACATAATTTCCTGTGTTTTTAAGGTGTATTTCAAAGGGTTGTGTGAATGAGTTTTCTGTTGTTTTGTTTGTTTTTTGAATTGTAGATTGATTTCAACGTGGTGACAGCCCTGATGTGGCCCTTTGCGGTCGGCTGGGCTATAAGCAACATTACCTTACCTTACCTTATCAGACAACCCAGTACCGTCTGCTCTGTTCCAAGAGATGCAGACACAGTCTGCACAGTTCCCTGGCAAGGGCCAGTGTCTGCTGTTTCACTCCTGTCAGAGGAATGTGTTAGCAGGATTTGTTGAGGCTTGGCCAGCTCCTCACTGCAGCTGATTCTGCTATGGGGTCAAGCAGGAAGTCTGGAACCATCCAGCTGACGTTCATCCACTTTGTTTTTGTATGGCACATCTCTGAGAGTGTTGCTCAGATTTATTGACCAGCACTGTGGCTGTCTTTATCTGTAAAGCCTGTTTGATGCTGTAATTAGGCTATAAAGGGGTGGCTGTCTGATGCTGTAATTAGGCTTTAAAAAGGGATGGCTGTCTGATGCTGTAATTAGGCTATAAAGGGATGGCTGTCTGATGCTGTTTAAATTTGGGCTATAAAGGGATGGCTGTCTGATGCTGTAATTAGGCTACAAAGGGATGCGTGTCTGATGCTGTAATTAGCTATAAGGGATGGCTGTCTGTGCTGTAATTAGGGGTATAAAGGGTGCCGTTGTTTCTGTAATTAGGCTATAAAGGGATGGCTGTCTTGCTG
>JAFLJL010002459.1:27500-31791 GCA_018398815.1 Conus ventricosus | reverse complement strand
AACATGCACACGTGCCTGAATTCATGTCACCCAGCATGGACAGCACGCCTTGAGTCACCATTGCTTTGTCTGTGTGATTTCATTGTTCACGTGTTCACTCTTTGTTTCGTTGAGTGCTGAAGCATCGTTACTTGCATTGGGAGATGAGAATGAATGCCCATCATTTCATGCACCAATCAGAGAGCGTGATTCATGGCGCATGGAGAAAAGAGGGGAGGGGGGGGGGGATGGCAGCATGTGATTAAGTTCTTTCTGATATTCTCATTGTTCAAGAATGCCCATCATTTCATGCAACTATCAAGAATGCCCATCATTGCATGCACCAATCAGAGAGCGTCATTCATGGCGAATGGAGAAAAGAAAGGGAAAAACCATTGCCAGTATGTGATGTTCTTTCTGACCTCTCATCGTTAAAAAATGCCCATCACTTTTTGCACCAATGAGAGAACGTCATGTATGGCGCATGAAGAAAGGGGAAAAACGGTGCAATGTGATGAGAAAACATGTTCTTTCTAGCACCTAATCCTTAAAGAATGCCAATCATTTCATGCAGCAATCAAGAATGCCCGTCATTTCATGCACCACTCAAGAATGCCCGTTATTTCATACACCATTCAAGAATGCCCATCGCACCAGCCGCCGTGGCGAAGTGGTTAGCGTCACGTACTCCTGGCTGGGAGGTCGTGGGTTCGAATCCCATCAGAAGTCATGTGGGTTTTTCTGCCCCGACCGGCTCCTACCCAGAGTTGAGGTGCTGCGGACTCAGTTGGGAAGACTGGGACCACACAGTCGAGTTTCATCCACTTAATGGATGCGTTTCTGAGAGTGTTGCTCAAATTTCCTGACCAACACTGCAGGTGCCTGTATCTCTCGGGCCTGGTTGACGCCGGGATATATTATGAAAGGAAGTGTAGAGTACAGCCCTGTCATGTAGTCTCAGACCGAAATGGAAATCCGTAGCATCATCTTAATCATCCTCATTCTCATCAATCAGCATTGAAAAAAAATATATAAAAAAAAGAAAGAATGCACATCGTTTTCATGCACCAATCAAGAATGCCCATCAGTTTCATGCAGTAATCAAGAATGCCCATCATTTTCATGCAGTAATCAAGAATGCCCATCATTTTCATGCACCAATCAAGAATGCCCATCATTTTCATGCAGCACTCAAGAATGCCCATCATTTTCATGCAGCACTCAAGAATGCCCATCATTTTCATGCAGTAATCAAGAATGCCCGTCATATCATGCAGCAATCAAGAATGCCCATCATTTTCATGCACCAATCAAGAATGCCCATCATTTTCATGCACCAATCAAGAATGCCCATCATTTTCATGCACCAATCAAGAATGCCTATCATTTCCTGCACCAATCAAGAATGCCCATCACTTTCATGCAGCACTCAAGAATGCCCATCATTTTCATGCACCAATCAAGAATGCCCATCATTTTCATGCACCAATCAAGAATGGCCATCATTTCCTGCAGTAATCAAGAATGCCCATCATTTCCATGCACCAATCAAGAATGCCCATCATTTTCATGCACCAATCAAGAATGCCCATCATTTTCATGCACCAATCAAGAATGCCCATCATTTTCATGCAGCAATCAAGAATGCCCATCATTTTCATGCACCAATCAAGAATGCCCATCATTTTCATGCAGCAATCAAGAATGCCCATCATTTTCATGCACCAATCAAGAATGCCCATCATTTTCATGCACCAATCAAGAATGGCCATCATTTCCTGCAGTAATCAAGAATGGCCATCATTTCCATGCAGCAATCAAGAATGCCCGTCATATCATGCAGCAATCAAGAATGCCCATCATTTTCATGCACCAATCAAGAATGCCCATCATTTTCATGCACCAATCAAGAATGCCCATCATTTTCATGCACCAATCAAGAATGCCCATCATTTTCATGCACCAATCGCAGAACGTTATTCATACCCCAAGGAGAAAGAGGGAAAAAATGGCGATATGTGATTAGAACACGATGTTGTTGCCAGCATCTCATCCTTCAAGAATCCCCACCATTTCATGCACCAATCAGATAACATTATTCACAACGCATGGAGAAAGAAACGGAGGTACAGTGGGGGTGGGGGGTGGGGAGGATGGCGGAGTGTCATAAGAAAAGATGTCCTCTCTGGTCGCCATTCCCTAAAGACAGCGCTGACCTTGTTTCGACTGAAGATCAGACGGATTTCAAACAGAACAAAAACTGAATCAGGCACTAGGTGTGTTTAAAACAACATCTTTGTTATCTGAAGAAATGTATCGCCTAAAAAAAAATTAATTTTTTTTAAAAAACTCACCCCGAAATAGACACATTCATCACAAAAAATTATTATTTTAGAAATAATGCGCAGAATGTTGCGAAAAATTACGAACAATTCATGCAAAAGGTAAAAAGCTCGTTTTAACCCAAAGAGAGCCTTTAGGCCGTCAGTCGACGCCGAAGTAAAAATGCTTTCCCAGTGCCTATGGGCCGTCCACTGACGTCATGCATTTTTCTTGAATTTTCATTCGTTACTATTTCTATCAACGGACTCAAATAGAGTGTGCGTAGAAAGCCTTATATGTCTGTAGTCTTAAAATAATATGTAAATGACCACACGTGAGGGGAAAGCCCATTTATTCTCATCACTGACTGGATGACCAGCCAGCACTTCGTCTCGCAAAGATGGCGGCGCAACCTTCGACAAGCCCAGCGACCAAATCAACGTATTTACACAGCTGAGCAGGCTCTGCTGATGATTTTTGACAAAGACAATAATCTTTTATTCAACGACTCACTCGTGCATGAAGGTGAGATGATGATAGTGGTGGAATTGCCGACCATATTCGTCAGTTATTGAGTAGGGCTCTGTGACCTCAGTGTGTGTTCAGCTGACTGCGTCGTCGAACGAGCCAGCCTAGTGTGTACTCTGCACTGTGTGCCAGCGGCCAGTGATGTGAAAGTCAGCGCGAGAGGGGAGCGTGACCTGCTCGCGGCGTGACACGGTGCAGACGGAAAGGTAGGGGAAGATGAGGGGTGAAAGAGAGGGTTGAAGTCCAGCAAGGGGGCGTGGTGGGGAGAGGGGGAGGGGGGCGTGGTCGTGGACTGGTCAGTCTGCATAGAGTGTGAGCGTCTTGATAGACTTCTAAACCGTTTCACTTTCATTTACAGGTGTAGTGTGACAATACAAACTTTATTTTCAACTTTTTTGCTTTGTGTTCTTGTTTGGATGTGAAGATGTAGTGGTAAATACATATGTTTTTGATCGTGCAAAAAAATCTATCCAAATCTAAATGCCTAAATACTTTTTTTATTATCAAAATTAAAACAAAAGAAGCCCAGATTCAAAATCTTCATTCAATTTCCTTCAAAAATTATATAGATTTCATTTTTCTATCTTTTGTAGTTTCTGAGCTAGAATTTTTTGTTAATTTTTACCCCCAAATCATGAGATTTCCCTGGCACTGGGAAAGCCTTTGTTTGTACTATTTTTAGGCACTGAACGGTTAAATACCGTAATTCCGGGAAGAAACCGGAATAGCTCAGAATAGGAGCCGGAATAGCTCAGTTGGTAGAGCGCCGGAGTCGTAATCTTGGTGATCCTGGGGTTGCGGGTTCGAACCTCCACCAGGGCGTTTCGGTACAGGGGGATTTTCCCTCGGAGTTAACATTTGTTCTGACTCCATTTCCCATACAGTCCTTTGAATGAGACTATAAACCGAGGTTCCGTGTGTGAACGCACGCATAACATCTTGCACACACGTCAAATCCCATCACCAACTTTCGGAAGAGTAGGCCAGTTTGGCCGTTGGTATGGATGACACGTTACACATAGCATGCACCCTGCGTGAGAAATGGAAAGAATGAAAGAAGTAAGAGGAAACTGAGTGATCGATATTGAACGATACTGACTGGATGACACGGGAGACGACTAAATGAAGTGCCGGCTGGTAGCTCTTCAGTCGGCACTACCCAGGTAGGCAGCCCGTTGTGTAAACGAGTGTTGATTGTAAAGCGCTTAGAGCTTGGTCTCTAGCCGAGAATAGCGCTATATAAGTATTCATTATTATTATTATTATTATTATTAAACCCGTCGATCACCGGTGATCGAAATTCAAGGGAAAGAACTGAAGAGAGTTTTAAACACCGTCCTCGTTCCTTCCATCTCTCCATTTCCATGTATCAAAACATGTACCGGGCTATAATTGAATCGGAGACTACGTGTGTTTAAACACCGACCTAGTTCTTTTTTATTTCATGATGTCAATAAAATAT
>JAFLJL010002459.1:20000-22500 GCA_018398815.1 Conus ventricosus | reverse complement strand
CGTATCTCCCCCTATTTCTTCAATCTAAGACATAGTAGCAAGCTTTGTTTGTAATTCAATGTTTTTTGCAGTTGTTGCAACACCGGGCTGCTCTGTAAGTTGCTGGAACGGTGCGGTACTTATCCTTGGAATTTATTGGTTTGTTGTATTTTAGTCCCTTGTGGATTCATTCCAAGAACTTCCTCAGATTGTGTCTTAGGGATATCTTTTAATTTTTTTTTTTTTTTTTTTTTTTTTTTTTTTTAAATTTTTTACTTTTCACAAGAAATTGTAGCTTGTTTTGCTCTTTTATGATTTTCTTTTGCTTCTTAGATGGCACCTTTGTTGGTTTTTTGAAACTCAACAAACATACTACGGTATTGCACACAGATTTTCTGTTTGCATTTTTTTAAAACTGAAAAGACAGAGGAGTCAAATTACCACTTTCCGCGGTCACTGAGGAGAAACCACCAAGTTTCGAAATATCGGTATATGACCAGGAGTTATGTTAGTGAGTTTCCCTCCCTATTGGAGGATGTCTCCCCCTTGGAGAATATAAGCTTGCTGAAGGCTCATTTTGAGAAGCATTTATTTTATTTTCCCCATTCACCCATCAAGCACATCTTTAGTTAGGCAGAATCATCACACTGCAGATAAATGCGTATCTTCTCCCTATTTCTTCAATCTTAGCATAGTAGCAAGTTGATTTGATAATTCAATGTTTGTGTGCAGTTGTGCGCGAACACCGGGCTGCTCTGTAAGTTGCTGGAAAAGGTGCGGTACTTATCCTTGGAATTTATTGGTTTGTTGGTATTTTAGTCCCTTGTGGATTCAGTCCAAGAACTGCCCTCAGCGGTGGTGCTTAGAGGATATCTTTTATATCTGTTATTTATTTTATATTTTCTTACTTTTCACAAGAAAAGTAGCTTGTTTTGCTCTTTTATGATTGTTCTGTTGCTTCTAGATGGCACCCATGGGTTGGTTTGTTGGAAACCAACCAAACATACTACGGTATTGCACACCCAGACTTCCGGTTTGAATCTCCTAAAACTGAAAGACGGGAGTCAAATTACCACTTTCCCGCCGTCACTGAGGAACAACCACCAGTTTCGAATCTCGGCATATGACCAGGAGTTATGTAGTGAGACCTCCCCTCCTATTGGAGATCCTCCCCTTGGAGGGAGTATAAGCTTGCGAAAAGCTCATTTTGAGAAAGCATTAGTTTATTCCCCATTCACCCCACACAAGCACATATGTTAGTTAGGCAGAATCATCTACCACTGCAGATATGAATGCGTATCTCCCCATTTCTTCATCTAAGACATAGTAGCAAGCTTGTTTGTAATCAATATTTTATATATATTTGATACTGTTGTGTTGCGCGCGGCCGCGCGTGTGTTGTGTGTGTATTGCACACGCGAAAACGTTTGTGTTGGATGTGTTGTTGTGTGTGTATGTGCTTGTGTGTGTGTGTGTGTGTGTTAGAGAGAGAGAGAGAGGGGTGGTGGTGGAGGGGGGGGGGGGGGTGACATGCAGTAGTTCCACGCTGATCACGTAGAAAACGAAGCAACAACATCACCTGCGGCGAACTCACTGGCGGACTTGGGGAACAACAAACACGGCTCAACGAGGCCGGGTCATTACGAATTAACAGAGAGCTTGAGACAGGCGGCCATTTCCCAACTCAGACACAGTATCGTCCCTTCCCACTCACCCACCCACCCACCCACCCACCCAATGCCTCCCCCCCCCCCACACCCCCGCTCCCACTCGCCCCACTTCCAGCCCTTCCTCCCCCCCCCCCTTTCGCTCTGCCTCACCCCCCTCTCTTCCCCACCGCCCACCCACCCACCCCCACCCCAACACACCTCCCCTTTAACCTTCATTAATAACCCTGTTGGTTTCAAAACGGGAGTGACTGAGGGCGGAAAATGAAGCAACATTGAGAAAGAGAGGGGGTTAGTGATCGCCAAGGACACAGAGAGTACAGGACTAGACACAATGCATTTCGACCTCTCCACTTTTTTTCTTCGGGGGGGGGGGGGGGGGGGCACACTCGATAGCTCCCCGTCTCGATAGATCCCCGTCTCGATGGATCCCCGTCTTGATAGATCCCCGTCTCGATAGATCCCCATCTCGATGGATCCCCGTTACTGTTTTTGGATCTACCGAGACGGGGATCTATCGAGATGGGGATCTACCGAGATGGGGGTCTACCGAGACGGGGATCTATCGAGACGGAAATTCGTCCACATGTAGTGGGGGATCTATCGAGACGGGATCTACCGGACGGGATCTATCCAGATGTACCCACTTCTTCCCACCCACTGTGTTAACATACACACATGCATCGACACACCCCTACACCCCCACCCACCCTCACCCACTGTGTCAACATACACACATGCACCGACACACCCCTACACCCACCACCCACCCACTGTGTCAACATACACACACATGCACCGACACACCCTACACCCACCACCCACCCACTGTGTCAACATACACACATGCACCG
>JAFLJL010002459.1:12500-15000 GCA_018398815.1 Conus ventricosus | reverse complement strand
GGGGAGTGGGGGAGGGGTGAAACTGGTGAAGTGCGTGGAGGGAGACGACGAGAGGGGGGGGGGGGGGGGGGGGGGGGGGAGGGGGGGGGGGGAGGGGGGTGTTGGTGCACGAGATTTGATTGTTGAAGCAAAATGTGTTTTGTTTAACGAATGAATCTCTCCTCTCTCTCTCTCTCTCTCGAAAACGGCCACACACGCAATGTTCTCATCCCCAGCTGATGCATTTGTACCATTGTGTTCAAGTACTCCGGCTGTTCTCTCTCCTCTCTCTCTCTCTCTCTCTCTCTCTCTCTCTTCTCTCTTCTCCGTTTAATAAATGAAAATCTCTCTCTCTCTCTCTCTCTCTCTCTCTCTCTCTCTCTCTCTCTCTGTGTGTGTGTGTGTGCGTGTGTGTAGCTGATGACGCGTTTTCATGTAGATATTTTTAGGTAAAGAGTGGGTGCTCCCCTCCCCCCCCCCAAACCCAAACCCCAACCCCACCCTCACCCCCAAAATGCACTGTTAGATTTACTTCCCTTCCATTTTCGGTGATGGTATGGGGAAATGGGGGACGGGATAAGGTTGCAGAGTGTGTTTGTGGGGAAATGGGGGACGGGGATAAGGTTGCAGAGTGTGTTTGTGGGGAAATGGCAGATGGGGATAAGGTTGCAGAGTGTGTTTGTGGGAATTGGGGGACGGGGATACGGTTGCAGAGTGTGTTTGTGGGGAATATGGCAGATGGGGAGTAAGGTTGCAGAGTGTGTTTGTGGGGAATGGCAGATGGGGATAAGGTTGCAGAGTGTGTTTGTGGGGAAATGGGGGACGGGGATAAGGTTGCAGAGTGTGTTTGTGGGGAAATGGCAGATGGGGATAAGGTTGCAGAGTGTTTGGGGGGAAATGGCAGATGGGGATAAGGTTGCAGAGTGTGTTTGTGGGGAAATGGGGGACGGGGATAAGGTTGCAGAGTGTGTTTGTGGGGAAATGGGGGAGGGGAATAAGGTTGCAGAGTGTGTTTGTGGGGAAATGGGGGACGGGGATAAGGTTGCAGAGTGTGTTTGTGGGGAAATGGGGGACGGGGATAAGGTTGGAGAGTGTGTTTGTGGGGAAATGGGGGACGGGGATAAGGTTGCAGAGTGTGTTTGTGGGGAAATGGGGGACGGGGATAAGGTTGCAGAGTGTGTTTGTGGGGAAATGGGGGACGGGGATAAGGTTGCAGAGTGTGTTTGTGGGGAAATGGGGGGGACGGGGTTTAAGGTTGGAGAGTGTTTGTGCGGAAATGGGGGACGGGGATAAGGTTGGAGAGTGTTTGTGGGGAAATGGGGGACGGGGGATAAGGTTGGAGAGTGTTTGTGGGGAAATGGGGGACGGGGATAAGGTTGGAGAGTGTTTGTGGGGAAATGGGGGACGGGGAATAAGGTTGGAGAGTATGTTTGTGGGGAAATGGGGGACGGGGATAAGGTTGGAGAGTATGTTTGTGGGGAATGGGGGACGGGGATAAGGTGGCAGAGTGTGTTTGTGGGGAAATGGGGGACGGGGATAAGGTTGGAGTGTGTTTGTGGGGAAATGGGGGACGGGGATAAGGTTGGAGAGTGTGTTTGTGGGGAAATGGGGGACGGGGATAAGGTTGGAGAGTGTGTTTGTGGGGAAATGGGGGACGGGGATAAGGTTGGAGAGTGTGTTTGTGGGGAAATGGGGGACGGGGATAAGGTTGCAGAGTGTGTTTGTGGGGAAATGGGGGACGGGGATAAGGTTGGAGAGTGTGTTTGTGGGGAAATGGGGGACGGGGATAAGGTTGGAGAGTGTGTTTGTGGGGAAATGGGGGACGGGGATAAGGTTGGAGAGTGTTTGTGGGGAAATGGGGGACGGGGATAAGGTTGGAGAGTGTGTTTGTGGGGAAATGGGGGACGGGGATAAGGTTGGAGAGTATGTTTGTGGGGAAATGGGGGACGGGGATAAGGTTGCAGAGTGTGTTTGTGGGGAATGGGGGACGGGGATAAGGTTGGAGTGTGTTTGTGGGGAAATGGGGGACGGGGATAAGGTTGGAGAGTGTGTTTGTGGGGAAATGGGGGACGGGGAAAGGTTGGAGAGTGTTTTGTGGGAAATGGGGGACGGGGATAAGGTTGGAGAGTGTGTTTGTGGGGAAATGGGGGACGGGGATAAGGTTGCAGAGTGTGTTGTGGGGAAATGGGGGACGGGGATAAGGTTGGAGAGTGTGTTTGTGGGGAATTGGGGGACGGGGATAAGGTTGGAGGGGTGTGTTTGTGGGGAAATGGGGGACGGGGATAAGGTTGGAGAGTGTGTTTGTGGGGAAATGGGGGACGGGGATAAGGTTGCAGAGTGTGTTTGTGGGGAAATGGGGGACGGGGATAAGGTTGCAGAGTGTTTGTGGGGAAAGGCAGATGGGGTAAGGTTGCAGAGTGTGTTTGTGGGGAAATGGCAGATGGGGATAAGGTTGCAGAGTGTGTTTGTGGGGAAATGGCAGATGGGGATAAGGTTGCAGAGTGTGTTTGTGGGGAAATGG
>JAFLJL010002459.1:0-2500 GCA_018398815.1 Conus ventricosus | reverse complement strand
CCCTTTTTTCCCCCCCTTCCCTCCCCCCCTTTTCTTCCCCCCCTCCTCCTTCTCCTTTTTTCCCCCTCCCCTCCCTCCTCCTTTCCCCCTTTTCCCCTCCTTCTTCTCCTCCTCCTTTTTTTCCCTTTTTCCCCCTCCTCCTCCTTTCCCCCCTTCTTTTTCCTCCCCTTTTCCCCCCTTTCCCTTTTTTTTTTTCCTCCTCCGCCTTCTTTATCACCCAAAAACCCTTTTTTCCTCCTCCCCCCTCCCCTTTTTCCCCCCCTTTTTTTTTCCCCCTTTTTTTTCCCCCCGTCCCCCACCCTTTTTTTTCCCTTTTTTTTCCTTTTTTTTCCCCTTTTTCCTCCAAATTGTCTCCCCCTTTTTCCCCCCCCCACCCCCAAATCCCCCTCCCCCCCCCCCCCCCCCTTTTTTTTCCCCCCCCCACAACACCACAAACAAACCAAAAAAACCAACCCCCTCCCCCTCCCCCGCCCATTTTTTCTTTTTTTCTTTTCTTCTTTTTTTCTTCTTAAAAAAAACCCTTTCCGGGGGACGGGGTTTTTCCCTCCTTCTCTCTCCCACCACACACACACAAAACCCCTCACCCCCCCACAACACCTAACACCCTTTTTCCCCAACACCCCCCTTTTCCCACCCAAAAACCACCACCCGTTCCCACCACAAAACCCAAAACCCCCCCCCCCCCCCCCCCCCCCCCCCCCCCCCCCCCCTGGGGATGGATTAAGGGGACGATGGTGGTGGACAGGAGGGGGGAGATGGGGGGGGGGGTGAGGACAGAGGGGAGAAGACAGAGAGAGAGAGAGGGAGGGGGGGGTCTGACGGGATGGGAGGAGGCTGTTTTTAAGGATCAATCCGGCTGAACTTGTAACCAGTCTCCTACTCAGTGTTTCCTCCCAACGACCGACTGTCCCTCCCCCCTTACCCCCAACCCACTCCCCCACTCCCCCCCCCCCCCCTCAACACAGAAAGAGAGAGAGAGTTAAGGTAATGTTGCTCATCGTCCAGCCGACCGCAGAGGGCCATATCAGGACTGTCACCGCGTTGAAGTCAAATTCACAAGTCATATTTAAAGGGGAAAAAAAACTAAAATGAAATAGAATCTCAGTCACACAACCTTTTAAAATACACCTAAAAACACGGCGGGATTAAAAAAAAAAAAAAAATGGCCATACACATAAAAACTCCACTCCCTTTGTTGGGTAGATGGGATTAATACTTGTCTGTCCATGTAGGGGAGTGTCCGCAGGAGTATCAGCCTGCGTACGCAAAAAAAAAAAAAAAAAAAAAAAGGAAGAAGAAGAAGAAGAAGAAAAACAACAACTATAAACACACCGGGAATGTTACAATTTGTGTGTGTATGTGTGTGTGTGTGTGTGTGTGTGCGTGCGTGCGTGCGTGCGTGCGTGCGTGCGTGCGTGCGTGCGTGCGTGTGTGTGTGTGTGTGTGTACAATCTTAGATCAGATTTTATAAGAAATGTTAATATCTTTTAGAAATTCAAAGATCACACCAGGTGGGGACATCTCTGAACAAGGTTTTCATGGAGACTGCTGTAAAAATGTTTATGTTTTACATCCTATAAATCCCAACACTCTAGAAGAACATGTCTCACTGTGAGTGGAACATGACACGGAATGCACCACGGACCTTCTACACCTTTTAAAAGATAAGAAAGGGTGTAAAACGAGTGACCTGTATGCAAACGGCACAAGACTTTCTTCTTTACGGCTGCCTCAGGAACACGGCAAAAACTCTTGTCAGGTTTGAAAAGATCTTATAAAGTTTGTTATCCGTCTGCAAGTTCCATTCCTCATGCCAGAGTTCTAGGACGTAAGCCTGGGTTTGGGGTTTCAGATCAGTGTGAGGGATAGACAGACAATCTGCTCACCTTTTTTTTTTTTTTTTTTTTTTTCTTTCTTTTTTTTTTTTTAATAGGCACACATAAAGAAAGTATTTCACTGGACAACAGCGACATTATTTACAAACATTAAACAAAGTCATGTAACATGTCACATAGTGTCCTCATAAATACATCATGACATTTAGAGAAAATACGTTACATAATCATATTTCAGTCTTATTGTTCCATTTGATGCCCAAGGTCACGGACAACATGCAAAAGAAGGAAATTATATTCTTTGCATTATTAACATTATTCTTGTATTAGTGGTATGTAAGGAAACCATTTTGTCCCGTATTCTGCATAATTCATCTCCATCGAGTACATGTGTTTCTCAATTTTATGTCTACAGCATAATTCCTTTAGAAACATTATTAGGTTGGGTTTCATCTTATTAATTCTACATTTGTATATGAAATATTTTCCAATTAAAATGATTAAGTCTAACATATCACTGTTTTTGTTTTCTCATCTGCAAACATATAAGCTACATATACAACTTCATCAGTGTCCAAACAATTTTAGATGCAATTACATTACAATACTACTAAAATTCTTCTAATTCAGTTGTTTCCAGAAAATATTGCAAATCACAACCACAA
>JAFLJL010002458.1:10000-25920 GCA_018398815.1 Conus ventricosus | reverse complement strand
ACCACAAACCCACCACACACCCCACACTCAAAACCCCACAAACACACACACACACACACCACACATACTCACAAGCCCCCACACACACACACACACACCACACACACACACACACACACACACACACACAAAAACAACTCACACGAAATCCATGGGCTTGAAATTGCCAATGTTTACTTTGATACCTGGGTCACCCGTGAAAGCAAAGGTCGAGATTTGGGCAATCAGCACTGGCCTCTGTCCATTCTGAAACAAGTTCCAACTGACGAGTGCCACGCCCTCTTCCTCTGCCACGCCCCCTCACACTGGACCCTCGCCGTTGTCCAAAACCCCCTCCCCTTCCTCGACTCTCCTCCCGACCTCTCACGAAAGGAGGGAGGGGGCACTCGACATACACGGAATCAGCTCGTCACTCTCCGATTCGGCCCCACTTGCGCCGGTATCGTTCGGTTTGAAGTCGGGGATCAGCTTCGTCATCAACACCAACCTCCGATAGCAAAGGGTGGTGTTGATTGTGATCACTATATTCCTCCTCCGAATCGCTTCATTCCACTTCTTTGAAGTCTTCGTCATCGCTTTCACACGGTCTCGGATAACTTCTTGAAGCACTTCAAGAGCATTAGATCGTTTGAAAACAGCACGCGCCTGATCGAACTGCCTGCTCGACTCGCCATCTTCAACCAAGAATAACTCTCCGAACTTTGCCGAAGTTATTGACCGAATGGACGCGAGCCGGTCAGTCAGCTGACCCGCGAAAGGGAAGAAACCGTCCTTTAGGGTCCCTGCAACCGTTTAAAACCATTTTTTCTCCTTGCCTCTCTTCTTTAAATCGCCGAATTTTGATGATGAAATTATCTCGAACGCCGTTCGTGCAAGGGCACACAGCTTTCTCGAAACCATCTCGAACGCCGTTCGTGCCAGGGCAGTCAAGGGTTAATATCACATTACAAATAAAAAGAAAATTATTTTCCATAGTGCTAAACTGAAGGATTTAGTTCCCATGTTCAGTATGAAATAATTTCTGTAGTATCATGGCACATACAAAATCTCAACTTTCGAACAATCAAAAGTTCCAAATTTTTTAAAGGCATTATTGCTCCACACTGCAAATCTGTTTCTATTCTATTGGTGTGCACTGCCATTCGATGATGAATGGAGATTTCCATGAAGAGTAGATTACTGGCCTGTCAAGTTCAGTGTAAAAGCATCACATTTGCCATCAGATGTTGTGAATTCAAATCCTGCAGGCACCAACACAAAGTGGTTTACTGTAAGATTGATGTCCCCTACCCCTGTTTGTCATGGGATGATCACCCTATCCCCTTTAAACTGAAAAAGTTGTAACTAGTAAACGAAGTGTCAATACAGAAAACTCAGATCATTTCAACTGGGGAAATAATTTTGAAGAGAAAAATTACATTTAAACTTGTATGTACACACAAATGTACACCACTCAAAATCCCATTACATACATGTAGAGGTTTGGTATTTGTTTGCTTGTTGTTGTTGTTTTGTTTGTTTTTTAATTCAGTGTAAAGGGCTGATCTTAAAGAAAAAGAAAAAAGGTTGGCTGGGTTATGATAATCATCTTAAGCAGAAATGGAGCCTAATTCATTTTTACAGCACCACAAGAAACAAAGCAAGCAAAAATAATCAAGAAAAAAAAATTGTCAAAATATTTTGTAATACAATCACACAACATTGTTGCCAAAGATGTCCACACCACACAAAAACCACAGAGTTTCAAGTCTTGATGATCATAGCCTGATCCCTCACACAGAGCCTTTTCAGATCTGCCAAATTCACAGAGGGGAAAAAATCACACCTTGAACACAGGTCATATCTAACAAACAAAAACTGCATCCTGGAAAAAGAAAAACAATAAAAGCGATTCATGACATGGTAGCATTTTTTCCTTCTTTTTTTTTTCACTACTGATATGACATACAAAACTAGGCTGTGCTTAGAGTGCCAGCCATTCCAGTGTTTCCTCAGTCCCAAAACTGAAAATAAAACAACAACAAAAGCACAAAGAATTCATTAAAAACATTCAAATGAGACACCACAAAAAACCCATATTTTAAAAGGTGTAAGAGCAAATAAATACTACAACACAGATAACTAATGTCCACTCTCGATCGCGGACATCATTTTCACTACCTAGATGTCAGAATGCAACAAAATAGTTGGCATATACATAAAAATTCTGATCAGAAAGGAAAAATGTCAAAAGTTTCCAAAACAAAGACAGAAGAATGGTCCATAACAGACAGAAAAAAAGAAGCAGTAGACAGCAGTAAATGAAAAACAAAAGAAAAAAGACAGAGAGAGACTGAAAAGAGGAAAATACTAGCACAGAACTTCTAGAAAGCAGGGAAGCTATTTGCAATGAAACAGAACCCAGCATCCCTATGTACACTGACAGAAGAAATCAAACCTGATGTTCCAGGCGGTGTAACAGTCGGGTTTATCAGCAATACAGTTCGACTCAAGTGACTCAGCTCCTGACCATCTGCCAATAGTGCAATGCGCTTTTTAATATCACACAAAATATGCATATCAGTGCACATGAAGACACTTGTGCATAAGAATCACACACACACACACGAAACACACGCACACACATACACACACACACACACACACTCCCTCTCACACACACACACACTCCCTCTTTCTCTCACACACACACTCCCTCTCACACACCACACACAAAGTATGTGTGAACACTTAAATGATAACACAAGCATTAATATCAGCGCACTGTTCCACCTCCACAGATTACACATTTACAAACACACCACATTATGAATTCATGAGTTTGTGATTTTTGTGACCACAGAAAGATCATGTCAAGTGTCAGACCAAGACAGAAATTTAAGAGAGAGATAGAGGTAGAAAAAGAAAGAAAAAGAGTGAGAGAGAGAGAGAGAGAGAGAGAGAGAGAGAGAGAGAGAGAGAGAGAGTGTGTGTGTGTGTGTGTGTGCATGTGTGTATGTGTGTCTATCACTCTGTGGACATCTGTGTCCGTGTTTATCTTTACGAGGAGTCCTCAGTATGAGCAGTCCTGTTTACACTAAAACTGTGGCTTGTGTACTTTTTAACTAAACAGTAAACTGTGTGTTTTTTTCTACAAAGTGTACATACACATCTTCAAAATTTTTTAAAAGCTGAGGAGAAGGGAGAGAGGTGGAGGGGGGTGGGGGGGGGGGTTTCATTTTCACCTACCATCACACAGAGGACAAAATAGAAATACTGATCTGCCGTTAACTATGGTAGAAATAGTTTCTCTCAATATTGATTACGTTTACACCTGTTTCATCAGCATAGTTAGGCTAAGTTCACGCTCTCTTGCCAGTTTTTCCCCCCTGGCTATTGCAGGGCCTATAGATCTGCAATTATTGAAGTGTAACACCTGTGATTATTCAAACGTAACAGGATGTTGTCGAAGATGGAGACATGGCCAGATATGATTTAAAATGCAAGAATTAGCAAGAGTGTGTCGTTCTTTGGTTAAAGCAAACTACAACAACAAAATAAATTACACACTACAGTGTACACTTGCAGCTCAAGAACATTGTCTCTAGACTTTTTTTTAATTCAAAATCATTTTTGTTGTATATTCATGGTATTTCCGTCAAATATGTCTGCAGACAATATCAGAATATGGTTATACTGTATGGGTAAACAAGTCTGTGTGAATTAGAGATTGAGAGAGAGAGAGAGAGAGAGAGAAAGTGTGCGCAAATGTGTGTGTGTGTGTGTGTGTGTGTGTGTGTGTGTGTGTGTGTGTGTGTGTATGTGTGAGCCAGTGAGTGTGTTCCCCACTATGTGTGCATATATGTATACATCTTTTGCAAAAACAAAGATAATCATATTATTTACCTAACGAAGGTCCCATAATTCATCATTTTTTTTATGTGACCACCCCAACTTTTCTTACCTAGAAATGGAGAAGACTGACTCTTATCTCTCCAGTTCATAAGACGGTTGTAGGCGTAGCGAAACAAGATGCGGACGCTCCATAACTCCAAGCCAGCTTGTGCTCCACAAGCACCAGAGGAGACGCATTGTGCTGAGGTTCAGTCACTGGCAAAAAGTCATACTCATCTCTGCACAGAAGATCAAATTACACTTAAATTATGAAATGAATCATCAACAAGACTTGCATGATGGTAATTAGAAAAGTCGACATCTCTCTGTAGATTTTTAAAATTTCTTCTAGCTTTTCAATTCTTCAGTCACAAATGTACATCAATGTCAATTCAACATGGCAGACAAGTGTAGCTGTGACTTCATAGTTTCCTGCTAAATAGTATGGTGTAGAGTAAAGCTGCAGTTATGCACACATTATTTGTCCAGTTTGTCAGAAGATGACTAGGTTTGCTTTTTAATCAAACCTACATGGCAAAGACCAAGACTGTTCATATGGATGTCCTTTTATTGTTCATGTATTAGCCAGAGACTCGTAGTCTTAATGGCAAGTTGCTAACAGACCATAGTCTGTACAGGATTCGCTGAGCAAAAGGTCTTGTAGTGACTACATCGGCTTCCACGAAGCACAGTTTGTTTTGAGAGTTTTCTTTCTTTTTCTGTTGTTAAGAAACAGAGAGTTCCGGCGCTTGTTGTTGTGGTTAACGACTGATCATTCTTAGTTTTCTTAGTTGGCCACACAGCCATTCTAGAGTTAATAAAAACTCAGAAACTGTGCTCAAGGTCTTTGATTTTTGTGTGATATTTTATTAACCACTAAATTGGTGACCCCGGACGCTGAACAACGCAAATATGGCTGAAGAAATCCTAACGAACTTAGCCACTCAACTGGAAGCTTTCAACGCTCAAACCAGCCAGGTCAATACAGTGTCTATCAAACTTTCAGAATTTTGGATAAAGTTGCCAGAGGTGTGGTTTGCTAGGGTTGAAGCACAATTTGGAACCAAAGGCATTACCCAAGACCAGACGAAATATGACTACGTTGTTAGTGTGCTGGACATCAACACAGCCGAAGAAGTTCAATCCATTCTCACCAACCCACCAGCTGAGAACAAATACAACACTCTGAAGAAGTCTCTGATCAAGACGTTTGGCAAATCTCAAGCCCAAAAAGATGCAGAACTTCTAAATCTTAATGGACTTGGTGACGAACGTCAACTGCTAAATTCCAAGTAACTGTGTGGACCTGAATCACTTTTTATGTGAAATGAAAAGTGGAAAGGAATTTGACCCATTTCTTTAATTAACTAAATATACCCACTGCTGGATTATAGAACAGTAATACCATGCATTACCCTAAAAGAACATGGCTGCCTGTAAGAGGGCTGAGAATGGTTATTTTAATTTAAGCAGCGAAAGGTGAACTGAAACTGTGAAGATTAACGAATGAGAAATTTTGAATTCCAGATTCACTATGTCTCTGAGCTTGATCTGCAATGAATATTCAACACAGTTCAGGCATATTAAACAACAGAATTTATAAAGATTATGTATAACTTCCCAAAAGTTGTACCCATCTTTCATGATCCTCTACAACAGCCATATAAAGACATCACATTTTGAGGAATATGAATTCTATGGTCTGGGAAGAAAACTCAAATACTAGATCAAATTAAACTTGACTTCCAGAGCTCTCCCAGTGTCAGGAATGTTTACACTAGTATTATACACAATAAAAACATGCTCTATAGTCACAGCAATTTTTTAATAATCCGTCGAAAATAATAACAATAATTACTACTCTGAACTAACAACATATTTGTGTAATCCTTTACAAATAATTAGAGTGAGTAAATGTGTTTACTGGTTTGTTTGTTTGTTTTTTTTAATCAGAGAAGATAACAAATCTCTGTAACATTAACTGTGTATCTTTTGGAATTAGATACACTTCGTAATTTATCTAAGTATCAGTTTTGCCACCAACATCATCTGCGAATGTATGCAAAATTCATTTTCTCCAAGCTCTTCTCTCTAACCCGCCAATTAGTTCTGATTTAATTTATTATTGAGAGAGAGAGAGAGAGAGAGAGAGAGAATCTATACTGGCTGCAGGTGAGCACTCAATGCTATAGTAGTAAAGAACATAACATAGAGAAAAGAACTAACCAAATGGCAACACATGTGATAAATCGTTTTATGCTTTGTGAAAGCTATATAGCAAGCAGTTGGATCACCGTGAATGTTCAAGTAACTGAGATAGTGAGAAGTGCTACTGCTTTAGTCAGTACTCTCGGTCAGCAATCAAACCAAAATCGTAAATCTGTGCCCCATTCTTTCCAACTATTTCAATACTGGTGGTTTCCACTTTCAAAAAAGAAATTAAGCAAATATGATAAGTGTTCAACGCACATTAAAGGGTCCCTCTTGAATGCGTGATTAATGTCAGCGAAAAGACGTCGTCCTCTCGCATCCTCCATCTTGTATGTTTTGGTCATGTGACATTATATTTTTGTTGTCTCCCACTGTGCAAGTATGGACAATGCCATGACGAATCAAAACACGTTCTTTAATGCATACAACGCAAACGTGCACACACTCGCCCCCCCCCCCCCCCCCCCCCCTCCCCCCATACCCCAACACACACGCACTCACACATACGCGCGCGCGTGATAATATGATCATGAAGTTGCTTTTTGTTTATTCATTTTATTGCACGGGAGACAACCAGGAAATGAACGCTAAACTCCACAGTTAACAAAGTGGAACAAAAGCGCGAAACTTCTGCCGCAGAGGTTGGCAGAGAAAACAGATCATTGACTTACTCGCTTGTTGTAAGATTCGTTCACACATTTTTATATTGTGGGTTCATTGTGTTGTATCACTTTGAACAGTTGTACATACACCGGGGTGTTTCAACAGATGCTTAGACGGTCAGATAGTGGGGTTGATTCGGAGGTCCTTAGATTATCTTTCAGAACACTTTCAGCCAGTTGTTCAAAAGTCTTGTACGTCCACTGTTAGAGTATGGGCATTGTGTCTGGCAGCCATACCAGAAAACGCTTTGCAGAGAAATAGAAGATGTGCAGCGCCGAGCAACCAGACTTCTCAGTCATTTGAAAGACAGGCCTTACTCAGAGAGACTAAAGGTACTAAAACTACCAAGCTTTGAACACAGACGTCTCAGAGGCGATATTATTGAAGTCTTTAAATATCTGAACGGCTACTACAAAGTAAGTGCTCCTGTCTTCAAATTAGTCTACTACCACTGACCTTAGGGGAAATTCTTTGAAACTGCAGAAGCAGAGACCAAGAATAAATATCAGATCAAATTTTTTTTCCCACAGAGTGGTCTCCAGCTGGAACAGTTTGCCAGACACGCCCCTTCACTGAATGCTTTCAAAAGACATTTGGACCAACACTGGAAACAACTAAAGATTGTTTACGAGCCAGATGTCTGACTTAAGTTAGGGACATGTATATTCCCACGCATGTGAAAACTTAAGCCAGTAAGCTAGGACCAACGAACAGGCCCCAAAAGGGCCTCAAACGTTGAATCAAGTCAAGTCAAGTCAAGTCAAGTCAGTGATCTCTAAGCAATGTAACGGAGAGGGAAACGTTTTGTTTGCCGCTGGGCCTTCTACGGAAGGAAGGGAAAGTTATTCAATAAAGATGATTTTTTTTTATAGATAAATTTGTAACGTCATCAGAAACATGTGGTCAAAAAGTTGAGAAGGGACGGGGAGAGGAAGGAATACTAGGTCAGCATTTCGGAGAGAAAATGAAAGATATTGGTATATAGAAGAGAGATAAATATAAATTTCTGAAGTAATCTCAAGTATATATAACTTTTGTGTATATATATATACATACATATTTTATTATATGTTACAGGCAATCCGTGAAGTTAGGAAATTCGCGTATTTCCTGATTCATTTAGGAAATTCATGTAATTCATTGACAGCTTAGGAAATACATGAATTTCCTAAAATAGTAGGAAATTCACGTATTTCCTAAATAAAACGCCAACAATTACATGGATTTCCTATCTATAAATACACCCAGTCAGGAAGGATCAGCAGGAAGCTGAAAAGTGTTCACAAGTGAGTGAAATGTGTTGTGTTCCTTGTGTGAGGCAGAGAATTGCGGGTGTTCCGCATTCAAATTTTGTAAATCAGTAGAGTGTGGGCCTGTACAAAATGGAAACTCGGGAACACTTTTTAAGGAAATTTAAGGGCAGAAAAGGATACCACATACCTGATAACACGGGAGGAATATGGAGACATCATACAGGAAGTGAAAAAAGCGTACGCCACAACTTCTGGAAAATCTCGTCGAGACTACTATCTTAATCAAAAGTAAGTTATCTATCTCCTCTATTGAAAGTTAGCGCCTCTCTCTCTTTCTTTCTCTCTCTCTCTCTCTCACACACACGCACACACACAGTGTAGGCCTACTTTCCCTCACCGACTTTTCTGTTAGAATGTATCCTGACCCATCATTTTCACATTGAAAGCGAAGTCACACCATTCGAAAAAAATGCATCATATCTCTCACGCCGACGCGTTGCGGCATTCGATTTGATGAGATCATGAATATGAAACGACCTACTTGCAGTTGACATTCATCTGAGCAAATGTGAGCCTAGGTTGGCCTGCTACCAATTTATTTTCTTCGCCAATGGTTTTTTTTTCTATACATTTTTGTAAGTTAGCGCCTCTCTCTCTCTCTCTCTCTCTCTCTCTTCTCTCTCTCTCTCTCTCTCTCTCTCTCTCTCTCTCTTCTCTCTCTTTTTCTCTATCTCTCACTCCCTCTCTTCTCTCTCTAATTTTTTTTTATGTATCCCACCCGCCACCCGCTCTCAACTGACAAAAGAGTATACATGTCCCCATGCTATGCTCCCTTTCCAGGTATGAGGTCATGCAATGTGGAGACTTGAGAAGCTCATCAGAAAGCGAGGTGATCCCACAACAACGCCTCTGTACGTCGCTGCTGTATGAGGACATGTTTGATATCATTCATCGAGCCACTTGGCTACTGGACATGGCGGCCGAGATCGGATGCTGAGGACATAGGCAGAAAATATGCCAACATCCAAAGCAAGCTGTGGGGCTCTACAAAAAACACTGTGAAGAGTGTCAAAGAAAGCACAACGACAAAAGTGAAAGGGGTGGTTGTGAATCCCATTCTGACAGCTGATGATTGTCTCGGTGCCAGGTAGATCTCATTGACATGCAGTCTCTTCCTAGTGGGGACTTCAAATGGATTTTAGTTTATCAAGATCACTTTTCAAAATATGTACTGCTTCGTCCACTCATGTCAAAAAGAGCAGCTGAAGTTGCACACCAGCTTGTCGATATTTTTCTGACTTTTGGAGCTCCGCCATCCTTCAGTCCGACAATGGATCAGAATTTACGGCTAAAGTTATCTCAGACGTTGCAAAACTTTGGCCAACTTTGAAATTAGTTCACGGAAAACCAAGATACCCACAATCACAAGGGTCGATTGAGCGAGTAAACGGAGACATCAAAGACATGCTTGTGGCGTGGATGAATGACAACAGGACAACAGAATGGAGTTGGGTCTGAAATTTGTTCAGTTCATGAAGAACTCGAGCCACCATGCAGGCATCGGGCACACTCCCTTCAAAGCAATGTTCGGTGTCGACGTCAAAGTTGGTCTTCAGTCTACCCCACTTCCTGATGAAATCGTGCAAATGATAAGCACAGAGGAAGAGTTGGAGCAGGTTGCACAACTACAGCAACGTCGTCGACTCGAGCACAATGCAGAACCAGAGCAGGCGACCCTTTATGCATCATCAGTCGTGACAGAGTCTTTTTCTGGAACTGGATATGTTTCCCCTGCCACTGATCATGCAACATCAAATGTAGACATTGTTCATACATTTAATGTGCCGCTTCCTTCAGATCAGACGTCTATGACAGTTCACACACTGGATTTTCTAGCAGTTGAGAGAGCACCGGGTGTGTCAATTGCACCAGGTGTATCAGTTGAGGGAGTACCAGGTGTATCAGTTGAGGGAGTACCAGGTGTGTCAGTTGCACCAGTTGTGTCAGTTGAGGGAGTACACAGGTGTGTCAGTTTGCACCAGTTGTGTCAGTTGAGGGAGTACCAGGTGTGTCAGTTGCACCAGTTGTGTCAGTTGAGGGAGTACCAGGTGTGTCAGTTGCACCAGTTGTGTCAGTTGAGGGAGTACCAGGTGTGTCAGTTGAGGGACCATCAGGTGTGTCAATTGAGGAAGTACCAGGTGTGTCGGTAGACAGTCATTAGATAAAATTACGGGAGACGCGCAAGAGAACTCAGCAAGCAACGACGAACCAAGCGGAGCGAATGCTTAAGAGAAGCAGGACAAATCTGATTTTAGCAAACAAAAGTGACAGCGTCATGATTCAATTCCATTGGTGGATCGAGGTAGAGGGGATCCTCGTAACATCATTGCCATTTGTCTTGGACAGAAATGAAAATGACATGTACAAGCTTGGAGTTAGACAGGGTGTCATGAAGGGCAGATACTCCAAGGAAATTCAGTTTGACGTCTGTCAAGAACATTTCTAAGTGAAGAGTTCTGTTGATCTCACCAAAGCTCTCTCACTCCGCGAAGCAGTTATAAGCGAATCTCTTGGGGAGGTCAGGGCTCATAAAGTGCAACTGCGTTGGTGAGAAAGGAAGGAAATGTGCAACAAACAAATGCAAATGTTTCAAAAATAAACTAAAATGCAACAGCAGGTGCCATGGAAGTCTCACGTGTAAAAACAAATGCTGACTCAAGCAGATTTCATTGTGACTGAAACAAGGTGGTGCAAATTTACTGCTGCTTTTACTTTTGTATAATTTTGTGAATAAATGCATCTTTTAAACTGTTTCTACGTTTTATTAAAAACAATAAGTGAATATTTCTCTCTCTCTCTCTCTCTCTCTCTCTCTCTCTCTCTCTCTCTCTCTCTCTCTCTCTCTCTCTCTCTGTCGTGCATCGTCTGTCCGTATATTGGGTGTATTTATAGATTAGGAAATCCATGTAATTGTTGGCGTTTTATTTTAGGAAATACGTGAATTTCCTAACTATTTTAGGAAATTCATGTATTTCCTAAGCTGTTAAGGAATTACATGAATTTCCTAAATGAATCAGGAAATACGCGAATTTCCTAACTTCAGGGATTGCCTGTAACATATATATATATATATATATATATATATATATATTTTTATATATTACTCACGGGACCTTGTCTAAGGTACATAATAGTTAATTTCAACGAAAGCAACAAATATCCATAATAAAGAATCCAAAAGGTTAAAAACATCAATATTCCTAGAGTCTGTACATAGCACAAATTCAAATCATTTTTTTTTTTTTTTAAGGCTTCATCGACTTATAGTCAAAAATGATGTGCGGAACAGTAGCACATCTCGGATGCACGTAACAGCAGGACAATATTTGGTCCGTAAGAAATGGCATACTGCCCTGTGGGTTGGGCATAGAATAGACCCACTGCCCTGCCATGCATGTCGTAAGAGGCGACTAAGGCAGGACCACCTCGCCCCGAGGATAAAGGGGTTTGCGTAGGGCTAACAACCCTGCCTGTAAAAAAAGACGAGTTACAGAAGCATTGACGACAATGAACCAAAGCATTCACCTGGGCAATGAAGGGTCTCCATCCCGGAGACTTATGACGCAGTGCAGTGAAATCCGAAAGGAAGCTGCAAGGCCGACTCCCCTTCTAACACCCAGGACAACAACGAAAGTAGCCACATGGAACATCAGACGATGTTTGAAACAGGAAAAACCATCCAAGTTGCGAGAGAGATGAAAAACTACAAGATCGGAGTGCTAGGACTGAGTGAGACAAGGTGGCTACAATCAGGACAGCTGAGACTTTCATCTGGAGAACAGCTGCTGTACTCAGGACACACAGAGGATGGAGCCCCCCACACTGAGGGTGTGGCCCTGATGCTGGCACCGGAGGCACAAGGGGCACTCATCGGATGGGAACCTGTCAACTCCCGCATCATCACAGCCAAGTTTACCACGAAGAAGAATGACATCAGGCTGAACATCATCCAGTGCTATGCTCCCACCAATGATGCGGAAGAAGAGAAGAAAGATGACTTCTACAGCAACTACAGACAGTGATAGACAAAAGAGGACAAGGACATAACCATACTGATGGGAGATTTTAACGCCAAGATCGGAAGGGACAACACAGGCTATGAGGACATCATGGGGACACATGGACTGGGACAGATGAACGAGAATGGTGAGCGTTTTGCAGACCTGTGCGCCCTGAACCAGCTGGTGATAGGAGGAAGCATCTTCCCACACAAGCGCATCCACAAGGCCACATGGAGATCCCCGAACCATGTCACGGAGAACCAGATTGACCACATCTGCATTAGCCGCAAATTCAGGAGATCATGGCGGGATGTACGAGTGATGAGAGGTGCTGACGTGTCATCAGACCACCACCTTCTTTTAACAACAGTGAGACTTCGCCTCAAGAGATTCACCAACACCAACAACACACGTACAAGGTACAATGTCAGACTGCTCCGGAACAGGGACACACAAGCAGCATTCCAGATCAGCCTTTCCAACAGGTTCCAGCCGCTACAAGCGCTGATAGAAGACAGTGAGACGGACATCGAGACACAGTGGGAACACTGCAAGAAGCTCTGGCATGACACATGTGAAGAGATCCTTGGCAAGAAGAAGGCCCAGCACAAAGAATGGATATCTGCCGACACCATCCACAAGTTGGAAACAAGGAGAGAGAAGAAAGCTACACTGAACACGAGCCGAACAAGAGCAGCTAGGGCAAAGGCACAGGAAGAGCACACAGCAGCGAACGGAGAAGTAAAGAAGAGCATCAAGAAGGACAAGAGGGACTACTTCGACGACCTGGCCAGCCAAGCAGAGCGCACAGCCGGACAGGGGAATCTGAAGGACCTGTACCTGGTGACCAAGAAGCTGACGGGTAAGTTCCAGCAGACAGACAAGCCAGTGAAGGACAAGAACGGAAACCCACTGACAACAACCGAGGAACAGCTGAAACGATGGGCAGAACACTTCAGGGAGCTGCTGAACCGCCCCGCCCCTGACGCACCACCAGACATCCCACCTGCAGAGACTGACCTGCCCATCAGCTGTGACAAACCCTCAAAGGCAGAGATCAAGAAGGCCATCATGACTCTGAAAAATGGGAAGGCTGCAGGGCCGGACGAGATACCAGCAGAAGCCATCAAAGCAGACATAGAGACAGCTGTCAACATGCTATACAGCCTCTTCAGCAGATCTGGGAGAAGGAGGAGGGTACCGGCTCAGTGGAAAGAAGGAATCGTCATCAAGCTGCCGAAGAAAGGAGACCTCAGGGACTGCAGCAACTACCGAGGGATCATGCTCCTGTCAACGCCAGGCAAGGTTCTCAACAGGGTTCTACTGGAGAGAATGAAAGAGGCCGTCGACCCCAAGCTCCGAGACCAGCAGCAGGCTTCCGGCAGAACAAATCATGTGCCGACCAGATCGCCAGCCTGCGCATCATTGTGGAGCAGTCGCTGGAATGGAACTCCCCCCTTTACATCAACTTCATAGATTATGAGAAGGCTTTCGACAGTGTGGACAGAGAGATGCTGTGGAAGCTGCTGAGGCATTACGGAGTCCCGAGAAGATCATCTCCTCATCCGGTGCACCTACCAGGACATGAACTGCAGGATTGCCCACGCCGGCCACCTGTCCGAAAGTTTCGAGGTGAAGACCGGAGTTCGGCAGGGATGCTGCTGTCGCCGTTCCTCTTCTCCTGGTCATTGACTGGATCATGAAGACCACTACAACAGGCAAAACAACGATATACAGTGGACACTCTGGACGCAGCTCGACGACCTTGACTTCGCTGACGACCTGGCGCTCCTGTCACACAGCCACAGCCAGATGCGGACAAGACCACTCGCTTGGAGACCACATTCAGCCGGGACAGGGCTCAAGATTAACAGGAAGAAGACCGAGCTGATGAAAATCAACACCACTGCCAACACACCAGTCACGTCGATGGAGGCCCATCAGGGAGGTGGAGTCTTCGTCTACCTGGGAAGCGTGGTTGACCAACAGGAGGCACGGACCGGACGTCACAGCCAGAATCGGCAAGGCAAGAGCAGCTTTCGTCATGCTCAAGAACATCTGGGCATCTGGAGGAATCAGCATAAGAACCAAACTCCGCATCTTCAACTCCAATGTGAAATCAGTTCTGCTCTACGGATGCGAGACGTGGCGGAACAACACAGACGATGCAACAAAAGATTCAGACATTCTTCAACACCTGTCTGAGGCGCATCTACAAAATCCGATGGCAGGACAAGGTCCGAAACGAAGATCTGTGGGAGCGTGCGGGACAGGAACCAGTGGCCAAACAGATACTGCGAAGGAAGTGGGGTTGGATCGGACACACCCTCAGGAAGCCAGCATCCAGCACCACACGCCAAGCCCTGACTGGAACCCGCAGGGAAGAGAAAGAGAGGCCGCCTCGCAACAGCTGGAGACGAGACACTGAGGCGGAGTTGAAACAACAAGGGACAAACTGGACTGGAATGACCAGAACAGCCCAGAACAGAGTGCGATGGCGAAGAGTCGTTGATGGCCTATGCTCCACCGGGAGCGACGGGCATAAATGAAATGAAGAAATGGCATACAAGTCTGAAAGTCACATCGGTCTGCATATCAAAACAAAGTCTGATTGAGTCCTGGCTGTGACTAGGTTTTAAAGACGCAAATCAATAGTTCTCTTTCAAGTGTATTGGTCATTTCTTTGTCTGATATGGGCATAATTGGAGATTTCCATATCATTGCAAATTCTGATTTGAGCGTCTTCTATGTGAAATCAAAGTAGTATGAAGTTAGCGGGAAGACACGAGAGTGGCACAATGATTTTCTATGCGATCAAAAGTGAAGACTCATTCTGAACAGGGATATACCAAACGGAGACAGATCCAGTTACTGGTGTTCTTCTAAAGAACTGCTCCTGAACCCAGATTTTCTCTGCTGTAAATCAACAACCTTCCAATTAAGCCTTTTGAGATGTGATGTATACCTGCTCGTCACCTATGATTGCGTCGGGAGATTTCTGTACGGAGTGACTGAACTATCCTGCTTGAAGACTGAGATCACTTAAGAGACGGGGTGGAGGGGGGGGGGGGGACCTGGGTATCAGAATTTGACCTACATGCACCCTGCGTGAGAAATGGAAAGAATGAAGGAAGTAAGGAAAATGAGTGATCGATATTGAACGATACTGACTGGATGACACGGGAAACGACTGAATGAAGCGCCAGCTGGCAGCTCTTCAGTCGGCACTACCCAGGAAGGCAGCCCGTTGTGTAAACGAGTGTTGATTGTAAAGCGCTTAGAGCTTGGCCTCTAGCCGAGAATAGGCGCTATATAAGTATTCATTATTATTATTATTATTATTATTATTACATAAATATTCTTCAGAAATCAGATCACGATCTTCCAAATAATTCTCTTTTGGATTAAATGAACACACTTCAGAACCAACATTATCAGCCAAATATGCGGAAGTTACAATTACCTACCTCAGACTGACAATTGAAAAATCTACACTTATTACATCGTCCAGCAGGCGAACAGGGTCATGGGTTTCCTTTAAAATGATCTATAAGTACTCCGGGACAGATCGCTACGAGGTGGTGTAGCAGCGAATACCAAGCTAGAGGTGGCAGATCTCCTTGGAGGGACACTGATGTGAGAGATCAGTGGTAGGTGACGCAGCGATCCTTCCAGCCATATGGGTGACGGCGGGTCTAGTCTGTGTCGCCGGAGGAGGCTCCAAGAGACGTGGGGCGATCGGCGATGGAGCGCTGCCTGACTACGATTACCGTGGCCTGGGATACCATGCTCTGAGCCAGGCAGGCATGGGTGAACTCTTTACGGGGTTGGGCTGAAAAAATTGTACTCTTGGCCGTAG
>JAFLJL010002458.1:0-5000 GCA_018398815.1 Conus ventricosus | reverse complement strand
TCACATAAGCTTTGAGGAAAGTAAACACATAAATGTTCACATAAGCTTTGAGGTTGATTTTAAAGCAAACATGCACATAAATGGCTGGTAATAAGGGGTCAGAGTCAGACAGTCCAACAGATTTCAGAGGATAATAATATTACAAGTCATAAAGCGTGAAAAAATCTCATCTGCACATGTATCAGGTGCCCTGGTCATTCTCATGTTGGCTATGATGAGGAAAGTATTGTTTTGTGCATTTTGTATGTCTGCTTATTTGTGACGTCTGAAGAAGACTATTTTATTGAAAATTCACTTGTCTGTTTTAGGTGTACCTTGCTCTGTGTTCTGTATGTTTACATTTTGCTTTAGTTAATTACAGTATTTAAAAAAATGTTTACAAGTATAAAGTAGTAAGTTGATATTTCCAATTCATAGTCTGTCTACCGTTAGAAATGACAGTCTAGTCTAGATTAGTTTGAAAGTGAGGTGACTGTAGGTGGAAACTGAAATTTTTTTTAAAAGAAATATTAATTATTATAATTAATCTGCAGACAAAGGGGACATACAAATTACAAGGCAAAACAATGGGTTCCTCTCTCTGGAATCTTTTTCTCTTTTGTAATTTGTTTGTCCCCTTTGTTTGGCAGATTAGTTATGATTTTTCTTGAGAAAAAAAAAGCCTTGGTAAGTTATTGTTGCATCGAGTACTCCGAATAGTTAATTTCAAAAACTTTTTGATAGTTAATTTCTAAATTCTTTTTACTTTTTGTTCCAGAGTGCAGCTAAATTGAGCTCATTCCTAAATTCTTTCAATCTTTGTACTTTTTGTTTGTTCCAGAAATCAGCTAAATTGAGTTAGTTCTGCTGATTAGCCAATTTGACTTTGAGTCAGGTAAATGGATTGACTCATCATTCAGCATGAGCAGAGGAAGAGACAGATTCTGGTCAGAGGCAGAGGGGAGAGAGCAGACCAGACACAGAGCAGCACAGCCCATGTATTCCTTCCAAAATAACACGCCTGCACGTCAGGATGGTCAAACAAGAGCAAGTTACCCAGGTACAAATCCAGCGATTTCACAGAGTGTGAATGATCATCTTAAAGAACTGAGAACGATGTCTTCCTCAAATCCTGATGGAAGAACTGTTCACAATGTTTCCAGTTTTGGAAGTGGACCACCGCAACATCGGAACGCTCATGGAATGGAGGACTCTGGCAGAATACAGAATCCAGGTATCGGACAACATCACAGGTCACAAATGCCACCCGGACCTCCCAGCTCATCGGTTCCTTTCCCGCCTCCTGTGCCCCCACCACCCTTTAACCCTTACATGCCCCCTCCAGGATTACCTCCTCCCTTCCGTGGCCCACATCCACCTGTAGGATCAGGTGGTTCGGATGCCATGTTTTAGTCGCCCTCCCCCACCATTACCTGCACAAGGCGCCACACCTGGTTACCCACTGGGTAACATGGCAAGGGTTCCGGGGCCAGTGAATCTAGTAGTGCCCCCACCCTCGGTACAAACTGGTCTTACGGCAGCGCCCGTCAGTGCCACATCTCCAGCTCCGCAGACCAACTTCAGAATGGGGAATCCATCTGACGGCATCAGCGTTGCACGTCCAGGTTTTGGCATGGGCTCAGCAGTACCCCAGGACCCCTTTCTTCCACCTCCTCCACCTCGGCCTGATTCAAATCGTTTGCCATCATCAAACCTAACAGCGGTGGACAAGTCAATGTCTAGTGCTGGGAAGCCCACGTCTGGTGGACCCCGGGAGAAATGGACAGCGATGCTGGCATCAGTGCCGCGCAGGAAGAGGTGAACAGGTGGCTGCGGAAGAAAGGGAAGTGGAAACAGGAAGCAGCTGTCGCTAGCAATGGGTGCAAGACAGGAAAGACCGGTGCTTCGGAGGATAAAGATTCTAGAGAGGGGAAAGCTGCTTTGAGTGTAAGTTCCAGGCTTTCTTCATCGTTATAATAACAATCAAACAAACAGACAGAAAACACTAACTAAACCTTTTGATCTCTCTGTGTAGAAATGCTGTAATGATCTAGAATGCCATAGCAATCAGCAATGGCACAACACTTTCACTTTCAGACATTTATGCTTAATCTTAATATCTTGCTTTATGCCTGTTGACTACATAAAGTCGCAGGCTGAATCATAGCATTATCAGCCCTTCCCTGATGAAATGTAAAGTAAGCTGTCAAGCAGTCCTGTCTAGAGCTTCTTGATGAGAAAGATATTGCGTACATGACTGACTTTGCGTTCAACAATGGCATACATGTCAGTGGATTGCATGGCTTAAAGAAAGTAATGAACTTAAGTTTTGTTGTTCTCTCATTGTAACGTTTTCTCATTCTGTGAATAAAAGACAATGCCTGCATTTTTCTGTTGCAGCAGGTGATTGAAATGTGACAGAATCAATAGTAGTTCTGACTGTGAAACAAAACACATGAACATAAGCGAGGCAGCATTTCTAGATCAACACAGGCCACAGGCATGTTGAATTTGGCTAGATCTGTACATCAGAAGCAATGAAAAGAGAGTGCAGGTGTGTTATCTTTTGAATTAAAAAATGACAATGCCCATGGTAGCCGCTGTGAATAAGTGAATTTTTACAGCAGAAGATACCCCAGAATTTGTGCTTTTCAGGAGAAACTGTCTTTCCAAGCGTGTGTTATGTTACTATTTTAATCTGCATCACTAAGTTTGCAGAGGCGTCCAGAACTTTTACTTTTTTTTGAACTTTTTAGCAAGTTGAAGGCGGACGGTTACAACATTACTCTTGCTTGGGTTCCTGGCCATGTTGGCATCGGCGGGAACGAAATGGTTGATCGTTTAGCCAAGAACGCCACAAGAGAGAAACTGTCCAACACTTATATCCCCTGCTCAGATGTGAAACCCAAAATTAACGATTATGTGAGAGACCTCTGGCAGGAGGATTGGAACACACAGACGAATAACAACTCTTTCAGATCCGTCCAAACCTTAAAGACTTCCTCCCATCTACGTCGGGTGGTCGTAAAGAGGAAACGGTTCTGTGCCGGCTGCACACCGGCCATTCGTATTTTACCCATTCTTACCTTTTAAAGAGTGAAGAAGCTCCGTGGTGCATTCCATGTCATGCGCCACTCACAATGAAACATGTTCTTTTAGAGTGTTGGGACTTGCACGATGTGAGACACAAACATTTTACAGCGGAGTCCATGAAGATCCTGTTCAGGGATGTCCCGCCTGACGTGATCCTTGGGTTTTTGAGAGAAATTAACATTTTTCATCTGATTTGAGATTTTACGGAAGAAGGATTTTTAACAAAGTTTCTGGTTCGTTTGTAGATGATGTCATTTAACGAGATGTGTGAAAGGTTTTTTTTTTTTTTTTTTTTTTTTTTTTTTTTTTTAATGACTGGTGAGTTGATTTTAACGTGGTGTCAGCCCTGATGTGGCCCTCTGCGGTCGGCTGGGCTATAAGCAACATTATCTTATCTTATCTTTGCAGAGGCGTGCATGCGCGAAATGTACTTACAAAGACATGAAAGATGCTGAATATTAATACTGCTGTGTAATTTATTTGGAGGGAATTAACAGCAGCGGTTTTTTACTTTCAAAATAGAGTATTCAGAAGAAAAAAAATGCACTGAATCTCTGCACTTGTGTAAATGATAACTCAGTTCAGTATTGGCTGACAGTGGCTAAATGAGGCACTGTTGATAAGAAATGGTTTTAAACAGCCAAAATCAAGTTCAGCCATACAACTTCAGGATTGAGGTTTCATGTTTAATGACATCTTTCCTACAAGTATCTCCATAACATTTTATAAATGCCAGATCGCTGGACTCTGTGACTAACTTTCTTCCATTACTAAACATTTGGATACAATGGAATCTCTTGATAGTGACTTTCAGAGACCTTTAGAAAAAGATTTTTAAGGGAGTGAGTGGGTTTTTTTTTTGGGGTGGGTGGGTGGGGGGTCTAATTAAGAGGTTAAGAACTCTTTAAGACAGTTAAAAGAAAATTGCTGTTTGTTACTTTTGTCAAAGAAGTTTCTACCTCCACTTATTGGTTGGTAAATAAGCAAGATTATGCAGAAACAGTGGGACAAGTTTTAATTAAAGAAACCAGGTAAATTGCTGGTGAGATATGTGTTGAACATTTGGAGCAGATTCAGGTTTTAAAGAAACCAGGTAAATTGCTGGCAAAATAGTGTGTTGAACATTTGGAGTGGATTCAGGTGTTAAAGAAACCAGGTAAATTGCTGGAAAGATAGTGTGTTGAACGTTTGGAGGAGATTCAGGTTTTAAAGAAACCAGGTAAATTGCTGGAAAGATAGTGTGTTGAACATTTGGAGTGGATTCAGGTTTTAAAGAAACCAGGTAAATTGCTGGAAAGATAGTGTGTTGAAAGTTTGGAGCAGGTTCAGGTTTTAAAGAAACCAGGTAAATTGCTGGCAAGATTGTGTGTTGAACGTTTGGAGCAGATTCAGGTTTTAAAGAAACCAGGTAAATTGCTGGAAAGATTGTGTGTTGAACGTTTGGAGCAGATTCAGGTTTTAAAGAAACCAGGTAAATTGCTGGAAAGATTGTGTGTTGAACGTTTGGAGCAGATTCAGGTTTTAAAGAAACCAGGTAAATTGCTGGAAAGATTGTGTGTTGAACGTTTGGAGCAGATTCAGGTTTTAAAGAAACCAGGTAAATTGCTGGAAAGATTGTGTGTTGAACGTTTGGAGCAGATTCAGATCAAAGGTGAATCCAGGATCCGTCAGGAAGGTATGCAAAACCCACCGAATCTGTTTTAATCCAACATGGTGGAAAGGTGATACTTAATCTGTTTTCTTTTCGTTAGTGTGTGTGTGGTTTTTTGTTGTGGATGTCACATTCATTGTCACTCTGGTGATGAATCTTCCTAGATTGGTGAAGCCCAGGATCGTCTTCGCAGCGTGCTGCATGCCTTGCGGCTGTGCAGGGGAGTTGCAGCAGTTGGGGAAGAGCAAGGAACAGTTGGAAGGGCTCAGCGAGTAGG
>JAFLJL010002457.1:55000-58571 GCA_018398815.1 Conus ventricosus | reverse complement strand
CAAAAATGTGAGCAAAGAATATATTATTTGGTAGTTTAAGGTTTGATTGTCCTTTATCATAACAAGGAAATTAATCGATATAATCGAAGGATTTCTGGAGTCATTACCAGTTCTCATCAAAAAACCTCGTCAGCAAACTTCTTCCAAACCTTTGTTTCAATTTAGCCCGACCGGATGTCTTTCCTAGCTGACTTTTAGACTCTTTGGTATTCCCTACGAACCAAGTTATTGCCAGACTGTTAAGTGCGTTGTCTTGGGGCATCTTTCAGTTCAACATGTGATTTTTGATTGTGAACTAACGAACCCTGGTTTGTCATGGTGATATAACCAAGTGCTGACTCAGGGCATGTTAATGTGCTTGACCTATTTTAGATTCGTGTTGCCATTGTTCTCTTGTTAAATTAACGAGTAACCTTTTGGGAAGTTCCATTAAGGAACATTTTAAATCATAATCGAATTTCGATTATTTTAGTTATTTTTTATCTAATTTTTCAAGTTACTGTCCTACAATACAATCTATGCTTTATTTTTTTTTTATTAATAAGATATTCATGTAACCACATCGTCCTCTTTTCTTTATAGATAATAGGTTTCTAAAATGTCAACAATATGTTATTTAACGTCCATGCAATCACCTATATGTGTGACGAGACGTAAAACATAATTCCTTTTCCACACACACCGCGCGCGCGCGCACAACACCAGCACACACACACACACATCACACACACACACACACACACACACACAGACCACACACACCCACACAACACACACACCACCCACACACACACGCAACACACACAACGCACACGCAACCACATGCAACGCACGCGCACCCACACACACACAACACACACACACACACACACACACACACACACACACACACAACACACACACAAAACCACACACACCCACACACACACACACACAGCAACGCACGCCACGCACGCACGCACACGCACCATCCGTGCAACTTTTGTGGCACGGAAGCAAGCCGGGTCACATGTGTTTGGGGAAGTCGGGACTGTTCCGTAGGAAAGTTTCCTTGTTTGTGCTGCTAGTGAGGGACAAGGTCGGCCATTGTTTCAACCGTGAAAGAAACACAGCTGTGTGCCTGATTTTTATTGTTCATTGTTCCACGTGAAATAACACAAGCTTGTGGCCAGTATATTGTTCATTGTCCACCTGAAAGAACACAGGCTTGTGTGCCTGTTTATAATTGTTCATTTGTTCCACCGTGAAAGAACACACTGTGTGCCTGTTTTAATTTTCAATTCCACCGTGAAAAGAAGCACAGCTGTGAGCCTGTATTATTGTTCATTGGTCCACCGTAAAGAACAACAGCTGTGTGCCTGTTGTTATTTGTTCATTGGGTCCACCGTGAAAAAACACAGCTGCTGTCCCTGTTTATTTGTTCAATTGGTCCACCGTGAAAGAACCCCAAGCCGTGGCCCTGTTTATTGTTCATGGTGGTCCACCGTGAAAGAACAACACTGTGTGCTGTTTTATTTTTCATAGGTCCACAGTGACAGAACACAGCTTGTGTGCCTGTTTTATTGTTCATTGGTCCACTCGTGAAAGAACACAGACTGTGTGCCTTGTTTTATTGTTCTTTGGATCCACCGTGAAAGAACACAGCTGTAAGTCGTGTGTGCCTGTTTATTGTTCATTGGTCCACCGTGAAAGAAAACGCTGTGTGCCTTTTTATTGTTCTTTGGTCCTCCGTTAAAAGAACTCGCAGTGTGTCCTGGTTTATTGTTCACAGCTCCCAGACTTTTCGTTTCACATTCCCCTTTTTCTAAACAGAAAAAGATTCCTCCCGCAGTGCAAATTTGACTGGGCAAGCGTTCTGTCAACAGAAAATAACACGATGGAAACGAAAGATTCTCCCGCTAGTGCTAATTTTACTGGGCGGGGGCGTATTATCCTTGTCAACAGAAAATAAAACGATGGAAACAACAGCTTTTGCGTGTATATGGGACAGAGCTACAACTTCTCGGGCATAGCGGAAGGAAATCTTCAGTCAGCGTAGATAAGGTAGTAATGTGTATAATTAAAATGAAAGGGTAAAGTTCGATTGTTTGTGTAACACGAAATTCCTAGAAGATGCCATAGAAACTAGAACAACAACCACACCACAAAACAACACACAAAAAACACACACACACACAACACACACACACACACACACACACACACACAACACACACCACACACCCACACACACACACACACACCATTAAACAACAAACAACAACACAGCACCACCCACACCCCACACACACACACACACACACACACACACACCACACACACACACACACACACACACACACACACACACACACACACACAACACACCCACACACACATACAACACCACACACACACACACATCAAACACTCATCACACACACACACACACACCACACACCACACCACACACACACACACACACACACACACAACACACACCAATGACAACCAACACAACAACGCACACGCACACATACAGACACACTCACACACACACACCACACACACACAACACACCACACAACAACACACACCACACACACACACCGCACACGACACCCCAATAACAACAACAACAAGCAACAACAACAACAACAACAACAACACGCGCGTCGCGCGCACACGCACCACACACACAGCGCATGCAGCGCACACACACACACACACACACACACACACACCACACCAACACACACACACACACACCACACACACACACCCACACACACACACACACACACACTCACACACATCTATTGACTCCTTTCGAATCCTCACATCCGGTGCACATCCACCAACGTACACACGTCTATAGTACACACTGGAATCCCTGAGAGGTTCAAGGTCGTATCTCAGTTGACATGTGTTTGAATCGTTTGTGTCTATTATTGTAAAGGCCCAATATGAGTCTGGCCCAATGCTCTAGGCGTTTTCCGCAGTGTCGCTTTGAGATTATTCCAGGTGTTGGTTGTTGGTGATGTTCTCCTTGTCTTCTTTTGCCCTTAAGTCTGGATGTGCGGGGGCCACTTCCTCTCCTTGATGCTTATATCTGAAATATTGTTCTATGGTATAGAGCTTTTTTTCTTGTTTGCTTAGGTGAAACTTTTAGAGAACAGAGATCGGCCCAGCTGCAATCCAGTTCTTATCGTTGCCAATGCCTGCCAGTGTGTCTGCTCTCGTCGTTTGCCTTTAATCCCACCGCATGCCCAGGGCAGTACGTCCAAAAAAATGAGTCTCTCCAAATGAAGGTTGGCGGATTGGCCTCATGCCAGGCAGGGCTTTTTCCCATTTCCCATTCCACTCTCCGCACGGGGGGTTTTTTTCTGAATGTGCCACCTCCGTGGCAAACCGCCACCCATCGTCCGCCCATTCCCAATCCTTCTTCCACAGCTGCTGTCAATGTCAAGTCGTCCAGGAGGCAACCCACTCGAGGAGACACTGCACTGTGGCCGTGTCACTTCAAGATGGTGTTTCAGTGGTGCCTGTTTTGATTCAACATAAGCAAGACAAAACCACCTACTAAGTACTA